>PVLA01010275.1:0-64967 GCA_004027455.1 Hydrochoerus hydrochaeris
GTTTACATTGGTCTTGGAATTCAGCCTTCCAAAGCAAATAATGGCCCCCTGAGAGTGTAGCTCTGGCTAGGTCTCTCCAATCATTAGGTGTAGTCCAACCTTGAGTTAGAGAGTCTAGGACTGCAAGGGTGAAGGCTGCCATAGGGCCATATTGGGATACTGCTGTTTTTAATTCTTTCAGGGCAGATACAGAGAATGGTGTATGGACCCTATTAGCTCGTGGCTCCGGGGATGAAGAATCTGTTTCCCTATCACTATCAGGTGGGTCAGTGTCATTTTCTTCCTTGCTATCACTAATTTCTAACTCCCATCTTTGTAGACATGATGGTTGTCCCCTATTATTTCCCCTAGCAGCTGTCGTAGTGGCTCATGGTTTATCTCTTTTATTTTCTTGACTTGGGGATTGATCCTCACGTCTAGTTCATCCCTTTGGTCTCCCCCTTTCTTTAACCATTTTATTTTCACCATCTTGTGAACTAACGTCATTTTGAGTGGGCCGGGTTGTCTCCCCACCATTTTGTGGGCCAACACCAGCTGGGGTGGCCTCCGTGACTGGAAAGATTAAGCGAGGTGCCATTTCTGGGGCATTCACTACTGGAGGGTGAATTGTCTCCGTTACTGGGAACATCATTGGAGGCATGCCTGAAGAAGGGTTGGGGCCCATCTCTAATGACTGGAGTTGTATGATAAGCCTTTGTTTTTCTTGTTTTAATTGAAGTTGCTGTTGTAAGTAGTGAATTTCTGTTTCTAGCTCAAGAAGGGCAGAAGGTGGACCGTGAGGCTTTTGGAAGTCAGGCGGGGACTGAATTGATAGCACAGGGGCTACAAGGGGGGAATTATGATATTGAGCAGCCTCTTCTGCTAATTGTGACCAATCAACCTCCTGGAAATTGGAAAGGTCAGGATATATAGGCTGATATGGAGGAGGGAGTGTGGTGGCGCCATCTTGAGGGGGATCCTGAGTATCAAGAATCACAGAGCCCGGACTACTGGGCACACTGGATGTGTCTGATGGCGGCTTTGGGGTAGGATTGCGGGAGGAGCATAGTGCAGCCTCACCCTAAGTAAGTGTTTCAGCAATTTGGGGATGTGCATAACATTGAATTAGCAGCTCAGAAATTAGAGTTCAATATGAAAAAGATATTACCAGGACCTTTTCTGGACCAAAAACCCTATAATAGTCTTTAAGAGCATCTCCTACTCTATTCCATTTTTTAGAATCAATGGTGCCCTCTAAAGGGAACCATGGGCACACAGAATGTACAAATTGAAAGTACTGTAATAAATCCTTAGGTTTAACCTTAATCGCTCTAACCTTGAGAGCCTCCCTGAGGCGATTGACGAACAACTCATGTTCACTAAGTACTTGCCCCATGCTGATAAAGAAATTAGATCCATTCACCTACCGTGATTCAGGCGAGACGTAAGGTGGCCGTCTGCTCTGATCACAGGGACAGAGTCATCCCGAAACAGTCACGCTGGCTGGCGATTTACTCCCGTGAATGGTCCCACATTGAAGTCCCTCGTGCCGGGAGCCACACGGTTGGGCGCCACTTGATTTGGCACGCGGATCAATCCGTGGGTCTCACCTGGAGAGGGAACAGGGATGGTGGGCGGGGCAAGAGGAGAGAAAGACGGAGACAAATTGAGGGCTTCCAATCAAGTCTCCTTTATTGATGTAGGGCACAGGGTTTTTATAAGCAGGGGGCGAAACATGGAGCTAGGCAGGGTAAGCACATTGCGTGTCCGCTGATTAGCTAGAGAGCAAGATCTATCCAAATAAGGACAAGCTAGAGGCAGGAAGCTGTTGCTAGGTAGGGGTACGTGGTAACCATGACTGGGCCCTCGTCATATCCGCTAAATGCAGGAGAGGGCCATGGGTAATGTAGGCTGACACACAGAATGCCCTCAGGCAGGAGGGGCGGGATGGCGGCAATTACCTTATGCGGATCCCTACACATTTCTCGAATGACCAATGATGGCGGACATTTCTTCATGTATTTATTTGCCATTTGTATATCTTTCTCTGAGGACTGTGTTCATCTCAGATGCCCATTTTTGGAGAGGGTCTTTCAATTTGGGGGGATTGATGTTTTTCAATTCTTTATATATTCTGGACACAAGTCCTTTGTCTGAGGGATTGCTGGTTAACATTTTTTCCCACTCTGTTGGTTTTCTTTTACTGTTGGTGATTTCCTTTGAAGTGCAGAAATTTTTAATAATGTGAGATCCGATTTGTTGATTCTTTGAAGTGTCTCCCATGCAGTTTTTGTTTTGTTCATGAATTCTCTGCCTATCCCTATGTCTCCAAGACTTCTACCTACCTTGTCTTGCAGTAGATTTAGTGTTTCTGTTTTAATATTTAGGTCTTTGATCCATTTAGACTTTAGTTTTGTGCAAAGTGATATGCATGGATCTGGTTTCAGTCTTTGGTATGTAGAGAACCAGTTTTCCCAACACCATTTATTAAAGAGACTATCCTTCTTCCAGTGGACATATTTAGACCCTTTGTCAAATATCAGGTGACTGTGTGTCTTTGTAGTTGTGCTTACATCTTCTAATCTGTACCATTGATCCTCAGGTCTATTTCTTTGCCAGTACCTAGCTGATTTTAGCACTGTGGCTTTACAGTACTGTTTCAAGTCAGAAATTGAGATGCCTCCTACCTTGCTTTGTTGCCTAGAATTGCCTTTGCTATTCTAGGTTTCTTCTGTTTCCAAATGAATTTTAATAGCGTATTCTCTAGATCTGTGAGGTATGTCCATGGTATTTTGATTGGGATTGCATTAAATCTGTATAACAGTTTTGGGAGTATAGCCATTTTCACAGTTTTGCTTCTTCTAACCAAGAGCAGGGAATATCCTTCCATTTTCTAATATCCTCTTCAATCTCCTTTTTCAGCATAGTATAATTTTCAGCATATAGGTCTTTTACATTTTTAGTTAGGTTGATTCCTAAGTATTTCATTTTTTTAGATGTTATTGTAAAGGGGGATATTTCCATAATTTCTCTCTCAGTGAGTTTTTTGTTTGTGTACAGGAATGCTATTGATATTTGAGCATTGATTTTGTATCTAGCTACACTGCTAAACTTGTTTATTACCTCTAGCAGTCTTTTAATGGAGTTTTTTGGGTCTTCTATATACAGTATCATGTCATCTGCAAATAGTGATAATTTAACTTCTTCCTTTCCTATCTTTATTCCTTTATTTCTCTCTCTTGTCTGATTGCCCTGGCTAGTGTTTCCAGAACTGTATTGAAAAGCAGTGGTGATAGTGGACATCCTTGCCTTGTTCCTGATTTTAAAGTGAAAGCTTTCAGTTTTTGTCCATTTAGTATAATGTTGGCTGTTGGTTTGTCATAGATGGCCTTTATAGGGTTGAGGTAGTGGCCTTATATTCCGAGTTTCTGAAGGGTTTTTATCATGAACATGTGTTGGACTTTGTCAAAAGCTTTTTCTGCATCTATTGAGATGACCATATGGTTTTTGTTTATGGCTCTGTTGATGTGGTGGATTACATTTATTGATTTGTGTATGTTAAACCATCCCTGCATTCCTGGAATGAACCCCACTTGGTCATGATGTATAATCTTCTTGATAATTTGCTGCATTCTATTGGCCAGTATTTTGTTGAGAATCTTTGCATCAATGTTCATTAGTGAGACTGGCCTATAGTTCTCTTTTTTGGTTGGATCTTGCTCTGGTTTTGGTATCAGAGTAATACTTGCCTCCAGGAATGATTTAGGGAGGATTGCTTTTTTCTCAATTTCATTGAAGAGTTTAAGGAGTACTGGTATCAAATCTTCTCTAAATTTCTTGTAGAATTCATCTGTGAATCCATCAGGACCTGGACTTTTCTTTGTTGGTAAGTTTTTAATTACATTTTTAATTTCAATAGCTGAGATTGCGTTATTCAAAATTGCTATATCTTCTTGGTTGAGCTTTGGTAGTTCATGTGTTTCTAGAAATCTATCCAATTCCTCTGTGTTTTCCAATCTATGTGAGTAGAGATTTTCAAAGTAGGTATTCATGATCTTTTGAATTTCCATGGGAACTGTAGTAATTTCTCCTTTTTCAGTTCTTATTGTATGAATTTGGGTCTTTTCTTTCTCTTGATAAGGTTAGCTAGGGGTTTGTCAATTTTTTTTATTCTCTCAAAAAACCAGCTTTTTGATTCATTAATTCTTTGTATTTTTTTTTAGTTTCAATTGCATTGATTTCTGCTCTAATCTTTACAATTTCCTCTCTTCTATGAGCTTTGGGTTTAGCTTGCTCTTCTTTTTCTAGATGCTTGAGATAGCATTAGGTTGTTTATGTGTGCTCATTCTGTTTTCTTGATATAAAAATCTATTGCTATATATTTTGAAGACTGCTTTCCTTGCATCCCACATGTTACAGTATGTTGTTTCTATATTTTCATTGAATTGTAGGTATTGTTTTATTTCTTCTTTAATTTCATCTGTAGCCCACTGGTTGTTCAAAAGGCTGTTATTTAATTTCCATGTATTTATGCAGGTTTTACAATTTCTTTTGCCATTAATTTCCAATTTCAGTGCACTATGGTTAGATATTATGCATGGTATGATTTCAATACCTTTGCATTTACTTAAGAATGTTTTATGGGATAATATATGGTGTATTTTGGAGAATGTCCCATGTGCAGCTGAAAAGAATGTGTATTCTGATGGGGTTGCGTGGAACACTCTGTAAACATCTACTAAGTCCAATTGCTCACAGGTATGATTCAGTTCTGTTATTTCTTTGCTGACTTTTCATCTAGTTGATCTATCTCTTTGTGACAATGGGCTATTAAGATCGCCTGTTATAATTGTGTTCTTGTGTATTTGGTTTTTCATGTCCATTAGTATTTGTTTTATATATTTGGGTGCTCTTGTATTTGGTGCATATATATTTATAATTGTTAGCTCTTCCTCTTGAATTTTACCACTAACAAGTATGTAGTGACATTCTCTATCTCTTTTAGTTATTTTAGGTTTGAAGTTCATATTGTCTGCAAATAGAATAGCTATGCCTGCTTTTTTCTGGGTTCCTGTTGCATGGAATACTGTTTTCCACCCTTTGACTTTTAATCTATGAGTTTCCTTTTGGGTCAGATGTGTTTCTTGTACACACCATATTGTGGGGTCCTCTTTCTTGATCCATTCTGTCAATCTATTTCTTTTTATAGGTGAATTGAGACCATTTATATTTATGGATATCACTGATATGTACTGGCTCAACTTTGCCATTTATTGTTCCAGTTGTTTCTTTCTGCTTTTCCTCTTATTTAATTGCTTTTCCTACCTGGTGATTTCCTTCTGTTGTTGTTTTGGGGATTGTGGTCATTTTTATCTCTGTCTAGTATGTCTTTCAGTACTCTTTCTAGGGTTGGTTTGGTAGGCATGAATTTCTTGATTTGTTCTTTGTCATGGAAGTATCTTGTTTCTCCATTAAATTTGAGTGAATATTTTGCTGGGTACATCAGTCTGGGTTGAAGGCTGTTTTCTTTCAGGGCTTGAAATACCTCACTCCAAGCTCTTCTTGACTTGAGGGTTTGTGCTGAATGAAAAGTCTGCCGTGATTCTAATGGGCTTTCCTTGATAGGTGAGTTGTGTCTTTTCTCTGACAGGTTTTAATATTCTGTTTTTATGTTGTATGTCTGAGATCTTAATTATAATGTGTCTGGGTGTAGATTTATTTTGATTATGGCTGTTTGGTGTTCTATATGCCTCACTTATCTGCATATCAGATTCTTTCCCCATGTTTGGGAAATTTTCTGCTATTTTTTCTGTAAATACTTTATGTATGTCATTTGCCTGGACTCCTGTATCTTTGCTAATGCCCATTATTCTTATATTGTTGCTCTTGGCATCATCATGAAGCTTCTGGATTGTCATGTCATGCTGCTTTGTTATTTTTAAAAGTTCTATTCTTTCCTGATCATTAACTGTGACCCTGTCCTCAAGGTCCAAAATCCTATCCTCAGCTTCCTTTAGGCTGTTTTGCACCCTTTCAATAGAATTTTTTGTTTCTCGGATGTCTCTTTGAGTTTGTTTCATGAATTATGTTTGTTTTCTATATTGTTTGTTCAAAGTTTCAGTCAGTTTCCCATGCTCGTGTACTTTTTTTTTCTAGTTCTTCTTTAGCTGCATTTAACAACTCCATTACTAAAGTTGTTATTTCTGTCTTTACATGGGAGACTACTTCTAATTTGATTTCCTCTATAGCCTGATGGAGTTGTTTTTTTATTTCACTGGCTATCTTTTTAGAGATTCCCAGTGTGTTACTTTTGGGGTCCTCTATTTCAATGTCTCCTGTACTTGCGTCTGGTGAACTATATGTTTGAGACTGCATTTTGTTTTTTCCTTTTGTCATTTTCACTTGGCCTGATGTTTTCTATGTATAGGAGGGGATCACACACACTGTTTTCAGATACACCAAAGTCTTATAGTTAGTTGGAGGGGGTTTTACTGCTGGCCCTATTTATCCCCTGTACACCTCTATTTTAGGGGTATACTCACCGCATTGATACAGTCAATCTGGTGTAGTGCAAAGTTCGCCACCTGGGAGCAAAGTTCCAAATTTTTTTACACTAACTGTATCCCGCTGAGATCTTCTTATGTTCCAGGTGGGAGGGTAGGCCCATCTGCAGCAGTCCAGGGCAGTTTTCAGTCTTGGGCGGGCCTCCTAGATATTCCAGGTGGCAGGGCGGGCCCTCAGTGGAGTTTGGGCAGCCTACCCCTGAGGCGGGCTTGTGCCCTGTTCCAGGTGGCAGGGAAGGCCCTCGGTAGAGGTTCTGGGCTGCCTTGCCCTGAGGTGGGCTTGTGCTGAATTCCTGGTGGCAGGTCCGGTCCACAGTGGAGGTTCCAGGGAGCTTACCCCTGAGGCGGGCTTGCACTGAGTTCTACATCTACTTTTATTTACTTCATAACTTAAACAAATTTAATATTTTAGTTTTCGAACCTTTTTAAAACCACTGTTATCCTTTTTGCTTGTATTTTTTATTTCATTTAAAAACTTTTTTCAATACACTTTGCATTTCTATAATTTGATTTTTATTTTAGGATGCAAATGGAAAAGAATCCTACTTGTGCTTACTTATGCTATACTCATGTAAATACATGTGAAAAGGGGAAAGGGGGACATTAATTTAAACATGAGACATTAAAATTACACATATAATGTTCCAAAAAAATCCATAGGTCCACATATACATGATAACCTCTGTGAAAATGCCATATATATTTTTCTCCTAGCAAAACAGCTGCCGAATATTAAAATGAAGAAAAGACAACAAAATTTGTAAAATCAGAGAATAAATCAGTAAGCCAAATAAAGTTTAGTTAAATGGCAAGTTACTGATGTCTCTAATAAATTAAGAAAATAATTTTCTTTAAATGAGATTAATGTTAGCTATAATCCAGCCAGTTGATGACATTAGAATTCTAAGGAACAAAAACTAGGAACAAGACACTTGGGAATAATAGAGACACCTTGTACAAAAGAGATAAGATATAGATCATCAGTCTAGGTCTTTGCAATAAGATATTTGTACAAGGTCAAAGAATAATTATGTCGTTTTAGCTTACTAAACTTGTTTGATCAAAATTTCTAATTCCCTTTTTCATAGCTCTGTGTTAACCTCTCCTAAACCCTAAATGCTCTAACAAGAGCACTTAGTAGGAAAAAAGAAATGTAGAGTTTAGAAATGCATTACTACATAATTTAATTTTATTAAACTCTACAATGTTTTATTAAAATTATATAAATACAAGTGTATTATTTGCTTTTTTCAGAGTAGGGTAAGTCAGTAATGGAATACGTCATTATAATTAGTGAAAATTAGAAGATTTTTTATATTTCTAAAGACAGGTGTGTATCCTTAGACTGGATGAATATTATTGATAAGGTATTTCCATTAGAATTACAGATCTTTGTCTTACTGATTTTTATTAATCTTTTTTAGTACATATTTATTATACATATTACATTCATCATATGGAATTTGTATCTGTACATAATACATCTTAATTCTTTTTTAACTATTCTCTGTCCTCCCTTGAATCCTTATCCTTTCCATTTACAGAAACTTGTTTTCATTTTTTCTTTCTATTCTCTTTTGTTTTTCCTTTTTCTTCCTCCTACCCCATCCTTTGCTCTCTTCCACTTTGGACATATTCTTCCTGCTTCCCAATATCTTTCCTCCATTCTGCTCCTTACTTACCCTTTGGGTTTCTCCCATAAGGGAAGCAATCTTGTTACTTAAACTTGTGTGTCCAGTTTATTTAATTTAATATTATGGTCTTGAGGTTGGCTGGTTTTTATATCATAATGTTTTTAATGACTAAAGAAATTAGTTCAGACTTAGTATATAACTGAGTGAATTTATGTATACTTGAATATATTATGAATTTAAATATTGATAGTGTTAGAAGCACAGAAATATTAGTATGTTTATATATATGACATATACATGTAGAAATAATTTTTATATTACAGCTTTTTTTCTATTACTGAATTTATCATTTTATAGCATGTACTTTGTATTTGACATCAGCTAACAAATCTGTAATACTAAGATGAATGAGATATACATTCTGCCATTGTGGAGATCCTCTTTTAATGGAATAATACTTGAGCTTATTGTTGTGTTGGTGACAACAATTCTGTGGTGTAGAATAACTTTACATAGACTGCATGAGCAGTTAGGGAAATTAGTATTAGAACTGGGTCTTCAAAGAATAAGCAGTAGAAGAAACAGTTTATTGTAGAGAAGTAGAAAAGAACATCATTTATTTGAAGAATGCCATGTGACTGTAATTTTGGGTCATGTGCACAGAGCAAGATGGATGCTTCAGAGAGACTTTTAAAAAGATTCTGTATTCCAATGTGCACACTCAATCTATGCATGTACTATCATTGTACATTATGAGAAATTAATAAACAATTCTTCTAGTTACAAATAATGAATATACAGACTAAATAATATTTTAAAATTTTAAAGTTAGGAAAGAAGATAAAATTTTTGTAGGTTTTTATTTTTATAAAAGGTCTCACTATGTAGTTCAGTTTGGTCTTGAACTCACTAGTAAGCCTAAACTGGCCTTGAATTTGCAGTGATCCTCCAGCCTCAGCCTCCCAATTGCTAGTATTATAGATGTGTGCCACCATGCCCAGCTGTGTGTATTTCTACTGGTTCAATTTTCAGATTCAAAAGTTTGAAGCTCTTTATAAAAAAGTGTATTGGCAATTAAATTAGTCACTTTAGCTCGATACACTTAACAATATTTTCAATATTACAGGCAGTAAGAAGCCTGTTTTTATAGTATAATTCCATTTTCTGGCAAAGAAATAGTACAAAATCTCCTGAAATCAGACTGATTCCTTGAGAGAGGAAAAAACAAACAAACAAATAACAACAACAAAATACCAGTTTTTGCACATGGAGTTAATACTTTTTTTACAAATGTATTAAATTCCAGAAGTAAAAATCTGTGACAAAACATAATTACTATGCCTTAATTATGAGTTCTGTCATATATTACAGTTCTAATTCATTTTTCAACTGAAAAATTAGAGAATATTTTAAATTTAGTATAATAAGTACCCATTGTCACTGTAGTTATAACAACAGTAGTAACTACATTTGCCTTGTAGCCACTATTGTGCTTAATATTTTTCAGTTCTCCCAAATAACTGTTAAGTGAGCAGCAGTGTCTATCCACTTTCTGTTCTTGAGGAATCTCTACTCCAAGGTCATATAGCTAAGAAGTGACAGAATCAGGATTTGAACTTTGTTTGTCCAGGTCTCAAACACATACCTCTTACTCATTATGTCATACTGTTACACTGAGATCTGTTGTTTTTTTTTAAAAAGTCATTCTTCTCTAATACATTTTTAATCTGTTTCTTTCAAATAATTCTGAACGCCTTTGCTTCTACAATAATCTTAAGGTAATAGATCAGAAAGTAATTACCTATTAATGGTTTATGCATGCCATTAGATTTAGAAGCCACTTTATGATATTTATTATGAAAGGTGGGATATTTTTGTATAAAATAGGCACTAGTTCACTGATTTATACTGATGTATTATTGTAAAAGTCCAGCTTGCTTTTCCTAAAATACTTATGAGTTAAAGCCACTACATAAGAATATATGGCCCTAACAGTGACACTCATGATTTGCTCTCATAACCGAGTCATATGGAGTAGCTCTGCGCACATCAGGGAGCTGACCGAAACCTTTTCTCAAAAGGAGAGAAACCTTGATCACTGATGACTGGGGCCAGATTGCCATATTGATTTTTAGTGAAGAAATGACTAGCCACGAACCTATCTTGATAATCACTTCTCCGTGTTCTTCATGGCTAAAGCAGAAAGGAAACTAAATGACTAATACATGGGATGAGCATTTGGACCAACTTGGCAAGATTTAATGTTAGCTTTTTGGTTTATACATCCCCATTCATGAGCATATTCCTGAAACAAAACCTCTTCAGAAAAAGAGCCAATGAACTTTGCATATAACTTCACTTGGTAGTGAAGTTAAACATTTTTTAAAATGCATATGCATGAACAGGGAACTCCTGAAAATTTATAACCTACATTTTAAACTATTTTTGTGTTTTTCTAAATCTTTTCAAAAATTACTATTACACTGTGCACAAAAATTTTCTACAGATGCTTTAAATTGTGTCTGAAAAATAGAGTTGATGTACTTAAAAGAAATGCACTACATAAAGAAATATTTTATGAATCGATGTATGTTTTGTGATAATATTATTCTTGAACTGTGTATCCTAATTGACCTTTAAAGAAAAAAATTCTGCAATCTTTATTCTATCAAATTACATGATTTGAAAATATCACCCAAGGGGAGAGTTCAAATTTGTTTTTGTTGTCTGTCTATTTTGGTGATAATCTCAAGAAATGAAAAAGTCTTGATGTACTTTTTAACCTAAAATTTTAAAATTTTTAATAAAAATACATTCATGAGATGTTATTAAGTCTCAATAAATTCCGTGTTTTAAATGTCAGACACTTTCAGAGCTCAAGGTGCTGTCACTCCTTTGTTCTATGAGAAGCCATAGTTATTCTTTTAGATTATTCTAATTCTTTCATGCCTTGAAGTTAAAGTCAAAACATACTAAAAAGTCTACTGCAGGTCCAGAGACTATTACAACAAATAGCTTTGGTACTAAGGCAATAAGGATAAAAATGATGGCTCAAACACATTTATAAAGAAATGATTCCAAAGTAATTTCTCAATTTAAACTGTATTTGTCTTGCACTTAAAAATGACATCCATAGAGTTCTTTATTTTTCTGTTATTTTGGCAAGTTACATATATTTTTAGTAAAGATTCATTCATTTAATTGACAGCATCTCTTTATATCCAGGTGAAAATCATATAAAAAATAATCTCTCTACCATTTTAAGATTGATGGATTTGGTACTGTATACAGACAACAAGCATATAGTGTTATCCGATGATGACATAAATAAGTACATCTCTAGCATATTTCATATGATTACTTTTAAGATTTTACTTTAGAGCATTACATTTTATTTCACATTTTTAACTGACTGAACTTTTATCGATCAGGCTGCTATAGTCTGCCTGGAATTTGTCCATGAACCTACCTGGCACACTGAGTGAGCATAAAGCATTCTACATCAGATGTAAGACAGGTAACAATCCAAGTCTGAGAAGTGGCTGAAATGTGAGGGAAAATAGCACAGAAGATACGATGTAAATTTTGAATTGGAATTTAGAGGAATAATTGCTCTTTTGTTCATTTTGTAACATTTGTATTTATTAATTTTAAAAAAGGCTTGTTAGTATTCATCTGGCTTGAAAGTAAAGTTGTTAACATTTTTGTTTCCTACCAGTGTTTACTGTAGTATACAGTAATTACTGATACCATTTAATAAACACAAATAAAATGGTCTTAAAATTGTATTGTAAAATAGAATCAATATTTTATATAGCTCTCTTGTACATTACTTTGCTTTTATGAAGTATTCTAAAAATGCTTTGCAAGATATTTTGTAATTCAAGGTGGATTTTAAAAGTTAATTGCCTATTTTGATATATGCTACATTTATATATGCTATATTTTTATTCTTAATTATCTTGAATTATATTTTAAATAATAAAAATAAATTATATCAGTATACTGTTTATTCATTCATTGTGTTTAAATGATTTTCTTTGAATAAGTCAAGATTTTTGATATGATTGTTAAAAGGAAGATGAATCAGCAGATTAAAATAATGAACTTGTTATTTTCATGAAAAAATTTGATTGCAGTTGTATACACCTATGTAACTAAGAAACGTGATTCTAAAGGTAGCTAAGTACAGCATCCTAACCTTCGTTAAAACTGCTGGCCACCATACATATTTTTACATATTTAAAAAATAATTCTGAACTTCTATTGGAAAATTCATATGTGTACACTATATATTATATTGCTGTAATTGATAAGTATCAAACTGCATAGAAACTACACTTGAAAGAAATGTTGCAAAATGTTTATAGTGATCTTTTTTAGACTTACCACTAGTTCTGTGTTTCCTCTCAACTTTTGAAATATGTTTTTACTGTATTTTTTTATAATGGGAAGTCAAATTTCTAGTTTTATATAAATTATTTAAGCACAATGATGTTATTAATCCGAAGTCTGACTCTTTTACATGCTAAATAAAAATCTCTAGTTTACTTAGTATGTAAAATTTCCTGTCAATACTCAGCAAAACTTCACCTATAAAAAACATCATTATATTTGCAGCTTTTCACTGTTACTATCATAATATTTTGATAAACGTTTGATATGCCATGCTACTCATAATATTTAATTTTTCCTTTTCCAACCAAAGAAATCTATGCTTTCAGGTGGCCAAAGATTTTCAAAAGTGAACTTGCTTATAAAAATAAAGTTGTAGGTTATAAATTTGATCATCTTGTAATACCTACTTCTTTAAGTGGAATATATTTTGTGGCTGAGGTTCTGCTAATACTAATTAATTTTGTCAAGAATCATGTTATAACTGACCCTTCGAACAAATTCACATTTTTCAAAACTTACATTGATATGTGGCATAAGTTATCAAAATAACAATAATTTTTTAGCATTGTAGAACCAGATCATACAATCTAGGTTTTTAAACAAAAATAGGAATTGAAATGAATTTTCTCTGGGAAATCAACTTTTAATTAAAGAGAAAATAGGGATAAAAGAATCATTTGGTTGTTTAGGGCATGAATTATAAATTCCTTTTACATACTGTTGAAGCAGAAATTTTGACCCAGGTAAGTGAATCAGTACATTCCAAATTTTTATAATAATGTATCAGTAAGTAATTCTAATATTCATTTATACTCCAGTTATATTAGATTTCTAGGGCTGCCATAACTAATTTCACAGATGGGGTAGTTTAAACAACATAAATTTATTTCCTGTGTTTCAGAGGATAGCGATCCAAGATCAAGGTGCCACCAGGTTTAGTTTTTCCTGAAACTTCTTAGGAAACTGAGAAATTACTATGTAAATTTACCAATTTACTGTGTTCTCACATGGCTTTTTCTCTGTGCTCTTGCCCCTGGTGTTTCTTAGTGTGCTCAGTTTCTACATTTTATAAAGACACCAGTCCTACTGGATTAGAACTTCACAGTCTCATTTTAACCTACCTTTTTAAAGACTGCACCTCCAAATACACACACACACACACACACACACACACAATCTCTGAGATTTTGGAGATTACGGCTTTAACTACAAATTTGGGAGCATCAAATTCCAAACTTTAATAATTGTATACTTGTTCTACACTACATATATTTTACCCCCTAAATAAGGCAATTAAAAATATTAAATGAAACTAAGTAAAATGGTAGTATTATACTTAGGCCTCCATTGCAGTGGATTGTCTACTGGAGTTTGCACTTACCACTTGGATCCCTAAACTAGTAAAAGCCTCACCTGAAATCAAAGTCCCAGATTGCCTAAAACTATAGTCTCAGTTCCTATTAGAGGTCATGGATTTCTCATGTTTTTCTACCACGTGCTTTAATGAGCCCTTAAAGGATTTCTTAATTTTAGTTTGTTTTACTACAGAGCCTGTCCTTAACATTTTTGGGAGCAAAATAAACCGGTGTCTAAATGTGCAGGGGTTTGAGGTATGTTATACATAAATATAAAACAGTGTAAGAAATGGTCCATAAAATGCACTTATTTAGAAACACCCCTTGGATGAACTGATTTCACCACAAAGATGCTTAGTTAGATAAAACTTTTTGCCTAGAGATGTCTTCATTAGTAATGCTAAGTGATTCTTTAACATCATAAAAAACTAATTTTTACTATTTATATCAGCTGTCTTTAACTGTGTGCCTATAGTGGCTTAAAACAAGTCTGCTTCTAACAGATTTTATTCCTAAAAAGATAGAGATTTGTTTATTCTTCAGTAGCTATTTGCGATAGGTGGCAAATGTATTTAAATTCTCATGATACAAAGGTTTTATTCTAGATTTAGGGCTTAAACACAAAAGGTCAAACTAAATTGGGAGGATGAAACAGTTGGCTTCTATTGTAAGAAGAAAGTTATACAGTTGAGAGCAATGAAATTAATAACCGATATTGTCTAGCAATTCAAAGTGGCTTCAAATTTGATGTTAATTTAAGAAAAACTGCAAAAGTACTTCCATCATGACACTGATGATTCTTTAACAAGTGAATATATGAATATAAAGAAGTAATTTACCAAAGAAACATAGTAAGATTTGAAAACCTACCCAAACCAACTACACACTTACCTATTTTAAGGTTATCAAAAAATGCGGACTAAAACTTGTGAAAATTTTTACTTAAAATCATAAAATAGAAATATGCTGAGGCACAAAATACAGAATGATCTCTTCCCATGTATAACACAATATTTCCCTAGTAGAATTATAGTATGTGTTTCTTACTACTCTCTTGCCTCTTATGTCTACATTGTAAATAAAGTGCATTAATTTATTAGTTGTTACATTTTTTAAATAAACATTGAAAAGTAAACTTCAATAGAATCTCTGCACGTATAAGGGCTAAAAGTTAGTGACTTTTGCCTAAACATCAGTCAATAACATCCATTTTATCTTTTTTACTCCAGAATACCATATTATCTTTTGCATCAAATTTAAATTCTAATAAGATTCATTTTTAGATTACTAGGAAATTTGTTAGAATATATTAGGCTTTAAATTTCATTAGAGAGAAACTCACTTATCTTTTCTTGTGGATAATACACTTGCAACTTTGTTTATACCTATGGATCCAGTCTGAGGATTAAAGCCCAAGTCAAAAGGATGATACTTGTATTAGGAACTATGCTCAAGTTCTCTGATATATCACTGCTGGCTCCTACAAGGGAGTAATTGAATAACACTAAAAGAGCAAATGCGTTGCTATTCTTACCAGAATGGGTACAATAAACATTTTTCTGAGGACCATTAAAAGTAGCTTTTGTAAAAGTGAGTGCGGAGGCTGGCTGGTGTGGAGGGTCATTTTGGTCCTCAGGTACCTGGTATCAAAGCATGATGACAAAATGATGTTGACAGTGAAAGGAGTACACAACAGCAGAGAACAAAAGGGCATTTACTGTTGGCCAGTATCGTGCATCTTACCCGTGTATTTCCACTTAGTCTTGTAACATTTCCCATTTTTAAAAGGTGAAATTATCTCCCTGCCTCATTCCTAGGAAACAAGCAAAACAAACTACATTTTTTCCCACTGCATTTCAAGCGTTGCCAGGCAGGGTGGACAGATTTGGTAGATTAGCTTTGCCTCTGAGCCTAAAAGGATGACAAACAGACTTAACAGAAACAGACCCATCTCACAGAACGCTGGCACGCGCACACAGCGCAGCACGGTGAGTTAAGCAGTTTCTAAAGCCCAGAAGCCCAGTCTCGCGCTGGCCCTGGCCACGCCCCTGAGCGTCGGCCTGACTCCCCCACAGCCCGCACTTGCCAAACACTTGCGTTCGCCAGCCAGCCACAGAGAAACTCCGTGAGTACTTCTCGCGAGATATTAGCCTTGTGGAGAGATTTCTGAGAGCCTAGAAAAAGAATCTCGCAAGAAATTCAACCTGAAAAGCTAGAATGAATGCGAACGGGGGCTAAACGGCGCCAGAATCCTGGAAGTCTACTTGTTCTTTGTATTTTCTGGAGGTTTTTAATGCCAAAACGTGTAGAACTGTTGTGTAGAAGTTCATGGCAGGATAATGCTGACTCGGATAATGCTGGGTCCGGACTGGGCGCCTCAGACAGGTTGAGTTGGCTGCTCAGTCCATGAGGTGGGGGAGGGGAGGAGAAGGAACAAGTTTTCTTTTCTTTTCTTTTCTTTTCTTTTCTTTTCTTTTCTTTTCTTTTCTTTTCTTTTCTTTTCTTTTCTTTTCTTTTCTTTTCTTTTCTTTTTGGGGGGTTCACCGTCTGGAACCAGGCAGTAATGTTGAGCACCCTGACTCATTGCTTTTCAGCGTTCTCTGTAGTTTTCTCCCAAGGACATCTCTGTGTCAACAAATAATTGGTTTCCTCAACCTAACTAGCAAACTTATAGCTTCTCACTTCCAGTTCCAGGGCGGTCTGAGATTCCTGTTCACTGAGATTGTGTTTTGTATCATGGTTGTACCCCACGGTTATGTATTTCTTGGCCCTCAGGACACTTCTTGAATGAAAAAAATGAAACAATAGGGAGGAGTTACAGGAAGAAACTAGGGTGATTTTTTTTCTCTAAATAAACTTTTAAGAATTTTGGAATAATTTTAGGTTTACAGAAAATTTGCCAAGATAGTCCAGAGTTCCCGTGAAGTTCGCCCTTAATAGTTACATCTACACTAGGTATTTAAAAATGGGTTATTTAGTATCACTAGATTCTATTTTAACTTTTGCTACGTGGTCAAAATTGGGAAACAACTTTGTTAGTAATACAGTTTTGTTACAAGTAGGGTATTGATCCCATTGCAAAAACAAATTATGTTAAAAGTTCTTAATAGTCTGTGCTAATGTTGAAATTCAATAAATTTGTAGTATCAGTGTGTGTCAGCAAATATTTCTTACCTTTGTAGCTGAAAGCAAATTTGGAAGGAAAGCTTGCAAAACAGATTTACAAAATTGTGTTGGATCATTTTGACAAAGAGTATTCCAGAGAGCTTGGAGAGTCATGGAACACAGTAAGGTTAGTATAATTGCTCTCTTGCTACTTAGGTTACAACTATGGAAGAATGTAATACATTTTTGGGAGGATCAGGCTCCAATGAGGATAAAACTGGAGTTGAAATGTGGCTGCCCACTCCCGATGGGCTTGTGGAAAGGAAGTGAATTGAGCCATTGGGTAAGGAAAAGGAGAGAAATAAATTTTCTATAGATATGAAGCAAAAGTGATACCTTTGTTGTGAGCAGTTGTTTTCATCCATGAGACAAGCTAGCCCACCAATTCAACAAAAGTAATTATACTATAACATAAAAATCTTCACAATTTGGGGGATATTTTAGTAGATCCTAAAATTCAGAAGCTAATACAAGTCTTTAAAGCCAAGTCTTTTTTGTATATTATGCTTTAGTAATCATATTTCTTCTCTGTGTATGGCTAGCTATATTTTGAATAAATACTTCCAAGTTCATAAATTCTTTAAATGTGTTATTAAAATAAAAGTTTAATACATAAAAGCAAATGAGAGAAATTTGGTGAGTTTTACTGTTAACAGGACTTGACACTGAGTGCTTGATACAGAACTATATATATATAATGCCCCCTGGAATACTTAGAACAAGATATTACTCATGTCCAGTTTGTAAATAGTCTAGCATTCTTAGTGATTTAAACAAGGACATGATGTCAACTGTGTAACCTGATGTAATTTACTAAGTATTATAGAAGTAGTAGTATCATTGCTATGTCTGTCAAAGTCAGAGGATGCAAGTGAAGTTTGGAGGAAAGGCCAGGTCTTAGTGATTTACAGGAATTATCAGGGCAAGAGAAATAATATTCTAGGCTGAGGGAAAAATGCCCTTCTGGGGAAATTGGGAGCAGCACTTCAATACATCCTTCTAGAGGTCCAAAAACAGTTATATGGCTACAGATAACATCTGGAACTTATTTCGGGCAGTAATTTCTCATATGGCTGTCTTTTTCCATCTCTCATGTTAATAAATATTGCTTAAAACAAACATTAAATCTTGGCCAGTAAAGATAGTAAAGTGGGAGGAGGTAAAGATGACTGATCGGTGAGCAACAAAATACAGAGCCTCCCAGGGAGAAACAACTCATATGGCAGAATAAAAGATCCTGGAGAGATCCACAGAGGGAGATGGATCCTCTTGACACAGGAAGAAATTAAAACAAAAAAATTTGTCAAACAGGCAGTCTCCAGGCTACAGTTGAAACAACTAAAATTAGTGGACACAGCATTTTCACTGCAACCCAACAAGCTTCCCAAACTGGCCCCAGCCGCAACCCACAGAGCTGCCCAAACTTGTTCCTGCTGCAACTCACAGGAGCCACAGCCATGCTAAAGTTGGGGGTTGGTGAGCCCAACAGAGAATGGAGCCAGCAAAGTGACTTTCATTAATCCACAGTCAGTGCTAGGAATAAGTCGCCCGCCCATGGGATGGGTGAGGCCAAATGGGTGACATGTTGGAATACGGCAGGAGGAGCCTGGACTAGGAGCAATGGTGACTTCAGTTGGTTGCTCCCTCCCCAGAGCAAATTCATGGGATTTGTTTGTCCTGGGCTATTCCCCTGGCAGGGACCCAATAAGCCATCCCAAACTGATTCTCTAGGCCTAGCACACACGAACCTGGTGAAGTTTGACTGGTCTGGTGGGGAGGTGCAAGCATACATAGCTCCTGCTTACACCTCAGTGACAAGAGCAAACCGGAGAGGGCAGAAAGCTCTCATCAGCATGCTTCAGAAGAACCATAGCCAACAAGGAAAGGGGCTGAGACCTCCACTATGCACTGGTATGGAAGAAACCAAAAACATGACAAGAAAAAGCTCCTAGCTCCAAACCCTGAGAGCATTGATCCAGGAGAGGGAAAAACCAAAGAAACTGAGGGCAGCAAACATGCAACATCAGACATGGCTTCAATAGACATTAAGAGATATCTTCAGAACCTTGTAGAAAAGCTCAAAAATGAAATACTAAATGAGGTAAAGCAAGATATAAGTAGATTAATAAAAGAAATGCTAAGCACCTCTCAAGAAGACATAGATGGAAGAAGGGAGGAACACAAAAGGAGAGAAACATTCAATAAAAAATATAAAGAAAATCTAGAATACATAAAGCAGATTCAAAAGATTATCAGGAAATTTAAAATGCCATTGAAATCTGGCAAAATTGCTTTAAAGGAACTAAGGATAGACTATCAAAACTTGAAGACAAGTGTGCAATGTGAGATCATGAAAGGAAAGATCTCTTAAAAATAGGAAGGAACAGACAGTAACAATAAAAAGGCTAGAAGACGACAAGAGAATCTATACTTTAAGAATAAGAAACATAAACAAAGAAGCAAGAATACATACAGAATTACAAAGGCTATTCAGAGAAATAATAAAGGAAAACTTCCCAAGCATGGGAAAAGAAAATGACATTCAGTTATGTGAGGCATACAGAACTCCAGCCACCTACAACCAAAACAGAACTACACCCAGACATATAATAATCAAGATACCAGAAATTCAGTATAAAAACAATATTAAAAGCCATCAGAGAAAGGAAACAGAGTTCCTATAAAGGAAAGCCCATCAAGTTCATGGCAGACTTCTCAACATAGACCATCAGATCAAGAAGGGCTTGGAGCCAAGTATACCAAGCCCTGAAAGAAAGTAACATCCAACCCAGAATGATGTACCCTATAAAACTGTCACTAGAAATTAATGGAGAAACAAGATGCTTCCATGACAAAGAGGAACTGGGGAAATTTGTGACCACCAATCCAACCCTACAGAGAATAGTGAAGGACATTCTAGAGAGAGAGAAAAAAACCAGGATTTTGGGAACAGTGGCAGGCCTCAATGAATGGGGCAGTCAGTAATATGAAGGAGAAAAGTAGACAAAGGCAGAAAAATAGCATAGCAGAAATGAGGCAGATGGCCTTGATACACTTAAAAAAAAAGACAGCCAGAGTAGATCAGGAGGTAGGGTCCATTGAGATGCTCTGTATATGAACTGTAATCAACCTGAGAGAGGGTTTATGGACTGGAAATCAAATATGAGAAAACAATGCTCTATGTGACAGGGAGCCAGAGAGAAATAGGAGCAACTCAACCAGTGCCTGCAAATAGGTTGGAATGACAGGATACTTATGTACAGTAGAGAACTACTCAGCTATAATGAAGGAAAACCTTGAGGCTTTTGTAGGTAAAGGAATACAACTTGAGATCAAGTTCAGGAATGAAAAGGTTCAGAACAACTTAGGTAAAAAGCAGGTTGCCCCCCCAATCTAAAAACTGAGGGAGTTGGTGTGACCCAAAATGTGCAGCACCATGTGGAAGTGAAAGGGGAGGAATAGTCTAAAAAAAGAAGGCAGAGAATATTGTTAATAGTGTACCAGGATTTAAAACCCACATTACTTACACCACTCTGCTTAGATGGATTATATTCTGTTCCAGTTTGTCTACTTGTCCTAGATTTGAGGGCACAGTTATCCCAAAAATAGCAGCATATAGTGTGGTAATCATCTTTAATTTCCTATTAACTTAATCTAAAGCTCTGTATAACTTACTCTATTTTACCTTTAGTTGTAATACTGATTTCTTTTACTTAATGGAAGAAAAAGGTTTGTGCTTATATCATTTGATCAGTTTTGCATGTCTATATCCTGTAATTTGAGCAACTACTTTAAAGTAACAATATGCAACACATTAACCATTGTTAATTTTCTATTACCTTGTTTTGAAATTCTGTGTCATTGTTTTAAGATTTTGCTCTTTAAAGTAAAAAAAGGGAATAAAATTTTCTCATTTGGGGGGTTGAAGGGAAAGACATAAAGTAATAATATATGTATGTATATGTCATGGTAACATTTTTTTCATAAAAATGCTGCATAATCATATTTCTTCACTAGTTAGAATAAATTTCTCATATACATGATTTAATGATGTAGATGATAAATATATAATTTATTTTGTATTGATTTCATTTGAAATATTTATCATTTTAAGTATATAAATTTATTCTTTGTGTAATAATGTTTACATTACAAAGCATAAAAATCACAATTCATAAAGTTTCATAAAATAAAACTATTTTTTTAGTTTTAAAGATATTTATATTTGCCAGTTCTTGTTTACAGTACATCATAATTTCATTAATTGCAAGGAGTTAGTACATGCACATAACACATTTTAATTCATTTTAAATTTCCCTCTCCTGCCTTCTCTCTCTGTCCTTCCACCTCTGTGTGACATGTTTAATAATTCTCTATCCATTACCTGGTGCTGTTGAAGTCACGATTTGTATCATTTCTTGTCTTGAGTTTCTGTAAGCTTCTAAATTACAATTGTTTATGATGTGTCTTAATACATTATCCATTGAAATGAATTGATGGAAACATTAAATCATGATTTGAAATACTACTTAGATTGTTAAAGCCATGTTTTTAACATGTTCGTAAGCAGCAGTCCCCACAGTCCTCTTCTTCTGTGACAAGACCAAACAGCCTAGATGATGCTGATCTAGAAGGACATTGACAGTTCTTGAAAGAATCATCACTGCTAATCAAATCAGAGAGAAAACGCACCACTCTGCACCACTGGAGACATTTCATGTACTGAATATTTCATAAGAAGGGGCTCTTGGTGGAGTGGAAATTCTCAACAGCTTCGGGTCGTGTGCAAATATTTACTTAAACATTCTAGCATAGTCCAACTGGTATGGGATGACATCACCAGTGAGCCTGGAGTGATCTTAATAAATTATGGTAATTACTTGTGACGTGATTCTTGCTAGGTCACAGATTGCCTTGGTCCCTCTGGCTTTACCAGCAGTTTCCCTACTTGAATGATTAAGTGGAAAGGGTGCCACAGGAAACCAGATGCAAACACAATGACAGTTGTCCCTTTTGATTGCTTAAAATTGAACTCAATTGTTCAGATGCACAAACATCAAAACACAGTCAAAAGCTGATACCAAGCCCCTGAGTCAGGAGAATTGGTGTGAGAGTTGGAATAGGAAGCCTTGGAAAAAGACTCTGTCAGTTTATCTAAACTTGTAAATCTAATATTTACACAATGCTCCATTACATTTTTTCCTTCACATTTAAAGAAAACTTTTGCCTCTACCGGCATATAAGCAAAAATGTTCAAAGGTTCAAGGATAACCATTATTAATTTCCTATTATTTTGCTTTGAAATTATGTAGCACTTTTACACATTTAAAATTAAAAAAGAAAACAAAATGATTATTTCTGCTGTTTAAAATATACTTGTAATAATAAAAAGTTACAATACCAAGAATTTAAAAGAGGTGAAGCACCATAAATCAGAAAAGTTGTAAATCTGATAAAGAAATTAATTTATATAAATATTAACTAGCCAGTTTACACCTTATTGCTGTACTTCAATGCCTAGCTATTTTTTGACACCTTCTGACATTTCATTCCTTTCTTCATAATCACAGTGATGTCCCTCTACTCTGATGCTGTGAACTAAAAGCCTAGAAATTGTTTAATACTAAACAAGTCAACTATACTTCAGTTTCATCAAACTTTTGCTTACTGGTATAATTCTATATCAAAGTGAATCCCCTCAGGTGAAATAATGCTAACCTAGATGATTCTAACCAAAACTCAAAAATATTCATATAAAACTGATTACAATACTGCAATATAATACAAAATAATAAAAAATATTAAATATAAAGAAAATAGACATCAAGATGGCTAATCAGTGAGCAACAAAATACAAAGGCTCCCAGGAGAAACAACTCATTGCCAGAATAAAACACCCTGGAGAGACCCAGACAGAGGGAGATGGATCCTCTTGACACAGGAAGAAATTAAAATGTAAAAAAGCTCATCAAATACATTAGGACTAAACCTGAAACAGCTAAAAATTATGGGACACAGCGTTTTTGTTCATGGCCACCTGCCAAGTTTGCAAAGGCCTGAATCGCGTCAGCTGGCAGAGCTGCCCAAACTCATTCCTGCTGCCACTCACAGGAACTAAAGCAGCACTGAAGTCGGGGTTGCTGAGCCCAACAGAGAGCGGAGCTGGCAAAGGGACCTTCATTAATCCATGGTCAGTATTGGGAATGAGACCCCGCCAAGGGAAGGGTGCGACCAAATGGGTGACATGTTGGAATTGGGCAAGAGGAGCCTGAACTAGGAGCAACAGTGACTTCAGTTGGTTCTTCCCTCTCCAGAGCAGATCTGTGGGATTTGCTTGGACTAGGCCACGTCACTGGCCTGGACCAAATGAGGCATCCCAAATCGATTCCCTGCAACTAGCAAGCACTAACCAGGTGAAGGCCCCTGAAGTTAGGCTGGCCAGGTGGGGAGGGACAGGCATACATAGCCACTGCTTACACCTCAGTGACAAGACCAGGCAGGATAGGGTGGAGGTCCCTCTCCAGCATGCTTGGCAGGAAACATGGCCAACAGGGAAGGGGGATGGGACCTGCACTGTAACCTGTGTTGAGGAAGCCAGGACCATGGCAAGGAGAGAGAGGCGGGAGGAGGCATTTAGACCAGAACCCTGAGAGCACTGATCCAGGAGAGGGAAAAACAAGAGAGACTGAGGGTGGCAAACACACAACATCAGAAATAGCTTCAATGGACATTAAGATATATCTTCAGAACCTTGTAGACGAGCTCAAAACTGAAATATTAAATCAGGTAAAGCAAGATATGAGTAGAGTAATAAAAGAAATGTTCTGAGGAAAGATCTCTCAGGAAGATACAGATGGAAAAAAGGAGGAACACACAAAAAAGGAGAGAAACATTTGATAAAGAATAAAAAGAAAATATAGAATACATGAAACAGATTCAAAGAGACTACCAAGAAATTAAAAACTGCATAGAAAGCTGGCAAAACACCTTAAAAGAAGCTAAGGATAGACTATCAAAACTTGAAGACAAGTTTGCAATGTGTGATCATGAAAGGAAAGATCTCTTAAAAATAACAAGGAAACAGGCAGTAGCAATACAAAGGCTAGAAGATGACAAGAGAATCCACGATTTAAGAACAAGCAATGTGAACAAAGAAGCAGGAATATATATAGGTGAATTACAAAGGCTATTCATGGAAATAACTAAGGAAAACTTCCCAAGGATGGGAAAAGAAAATGACATTCGGTTATGTAAGGCATACAGAATTCCAGTCACCTACAACCAAAACAGGGCTACACCCAGACATATAATAACCAAGATAGTAGAAATTCAATATAAAAACAGAATATCAAAAGCCATCAGAGAAAAGAAACAGATTACCTATAAAGGTAAGCCCATCAGGATCACAGCTGACTTCTCAACACAGACCATCAGATCAATAAGAGCTTGGAGCGAATTATTCCAAGCCCTGAAAGAAAATAACCTCCAGCCCATATTGATGTACCCTATAAAACTGTCACTAGAAATTAATGGAGAAACAAGATGTTTCCATGACAAAGACAAACTGGGTGAGTTTGTGACCACCAATCCAACCCTAAAGAGAATACTGAAGGACATTCTAGAGAGAGAAAAAAATACCAGGATTTTAGGAACAGTGGCAGAAAGGCCTCAATGAGTGGGGCAGGTGGTAGAATGCAGGAGAAAAATAGACAAACAAAGACAGAAAAATAGCATAGCTTCTAGAAATGAGGCATAGAAGGCTGGCTAGAATCTCTAACATAGTTGGCCTTGATATACTATATTGTTAATTGTGCACCGGGATTTAAAACCCACATTACTCATACTACTCTGCTTAGATGTATTATATTCTGTTCCAGTCATTTTATCTGTACTAGATTTGAGGGCACAGACAGTAATCATAAAAATAAAAGGATATAGTATGGTAATCATCCTTAATTTCCTATTAACTTTATCTTAAGCTCTGTAAAACCTACACTGTTTTTCCATGACTGATCGTAATCAAATCTGGTTTGTTAGATTGCTGTTTTGTATTGATAGATTTTATTCAAACTCTATCATTGATAGTATCATGTCTGAGAGTAGAGGCAACTGCACTTAAGATGACAAGATTCACTAGAATATCCACTCTGATTTGATTATTACCTGCCTTTGAAGTTTTATACTTTCTACAATGTTTTATTTTTACTAATATTGTTATGTTCTGCTGTATTCAATTATACTGCTATATTCACTTATGCCTGATGATATAGACAATTCTATTGAAGATAATAAGAAACAACACAGCAATCATTGTAGATCACCTTGTACTGTGGTTTTATGTGACTTTTTGGTTTCATGTTTTTATAGGAATTTGTTTTGTTTTGTCTTGTTAAGTTTTGTTTTTCCCTCTAATACAGAAAGGATAGAAATACATGTAGAGATTCATGCATGTGTATCCTTTTACACTTTCACTGTTTGAATATCTACTTTGTATGCTTTAATTTTGTAACTTGAACAACTATTTCTAAGATGGTAATATGTAACTTATCAACTAGTGATTTCTTATTTTTTATCTCTTTTTTTGAAATTCTGTATTATCTCTACTCTTTATATGATTTTGTTTCTCTTTTAAAAATTTTTTTAAAAATTAAAAAAAAGAAAATAAATTGGCCTGCACTTAACTTTTAAACTTTTGTGACTGGTGTGTGGGAGGCAAGAAAGGGGAATTGGTGTGGGATGACTTTTACTGTCACTAAGCAGTCACTGATACTTGTTAGCTCAATGGAACCTTTCCTGTTTGGTTGTAACTTTAACAAGGAAACTATTCAGTGACACTTGCTCTTGCCTCCTTTTGAGGATTTTGGAGAAATGTGACATTGCCATGGCATTAAACAGATGCATTACTTGCCCTGCTGAAGGTTTGTTCAGGTGGCGTTCTATAAAATTTTTCACTGTATCCAGCATTTTACATATCTACTTAATCTGTTTCAGTGTGAGAGTTTCCTGTTGTTCTCCTCCTCCTCTACAGATGTGATCTCCTCCAAAAACTCTTGCTTTTGGAGACAATGACCCATAATCCCTCAGTGAGATGTGATCATGTCAAAAATCAAATAGCTGAATGCTCCTGAGGTTGTTTCTCTACTTTCCATTCTTTTCCATCTTTCCAGATGTCCTATTTTGTGCCTGTACCGTGCTGGTTTTATCACTATAGCTTTGCAATGCAGCTTTGAATCTGAGATTATGATGGCTTCTGCTTTTCTCTTGTTATACAGAATTGGTTTTGTTCTTATGGATCTCTTGTAGCTTCATAAGAGTTTTATTATTGCTTTATCTTGTTCTATTAGGAATGCTATTGGTATTTTGATTCAGACTGTGTTAAATCTATGTATTAGTTTTGGAAATACGGTAACTTTATCAAGTATTTTCCAGTAGATAAGGCTCCCAATGAAAGCAAGTATACATGACATACAAAATTATTTAAAACCTCCTCTATAGAAATGATTCAGATAATTTCCAAGATGTAAGGTTAAGAATAAGAATCTCATACATGAAACAGTTCACTTTTCATCATTCATTAAATTCAAGGAGTAGAGATTGATATTAGAGATGTGCTTAGCCAACCAAGATGAGGCACAAGCCCCAGAGTGTTGGCATTCCTTTTCTGCTTATATTCATCTCCCTTGGAAATAGTTTCATGGTTACTTCCTAAGGAAACAAGTTTAAGAAGATCTTATATGATAAATAGTTTTTACCCTTCTAATATCTCTAGGATACTATTGTGTTTCTCACTCTAACATATGCCAGAAATTTATGTCATTTCATTGCATTGGCATAGGCCAAATTTAGTTTCAGGTTGCCTTGAGTCAACTATTAGAATCATCTTCAATCCCTTCAGATGATGTTTAAAATGAAGATTTATGCTACGGGTGTCCATATCTGCAGATATATGCTAATACACTTGTATGTTCCATTTTGATTACACACTCTTGTAATGCATTCTCTCATGTATTCTTCACCTTTCTACAAATATAATTGGGCAAAACTTTCATAGTACTCTTGATAAGCACTTTTCCTTCTTTTCAGTTACATTTTGTAGCAGATTAGAAGCAATGAGAATTGAAAGGTTCGATTTTTATTATGTTCAAAAGTTCTGTGTAAGGCAGCTACTTAAGCTCATACCCTTAAAATTCTACACAACTGTGGGATATTTACTTGTTCAACCATGGAAGACTGTACATTTCTAGTAATAAAAGAGAATTGTCAAAATTCAGGGCTTCAAAATCTCTCACTTCATCTGATTTTATAAATATATCTTGACCACAAATTTTAACATCTCATTTCTTTCCAAAGTTTTAAATTTCAAAATAAGAGACCTTGTGAAATTAAGAATTCAGTTGTTTGGGATATGCAGTCCATCACTGTGAATGAATTTCAAATGTTATCACAGATATATTCTTAAACTACAAGAGATTTTTGTTTGTTTATTTATTTATTTATTTATTGGTACTCATGACCTTGTGTTTGCCAAGCAGGTGCTTAAAGCCCTGAGCTAAATCCCTGGCCTACATTTTTTTAGTTATACATTTTTACTGTCTGTTATAGAAACTTTTAGATTTCTTATGCAAATTTTGATCTTCCAATTTAAAGCACTAATTTATTTTTTTATACCAAGATACTTCAACAAATTTAAATGTCAGTAGACATATTCTGTCATTTTACAAACATTATTTGCAAACAGCATGTTCTATAATTTTAAATAACTATGTTGTATGAAAAGATATCTGGTCATGCCATGCCTTAGCATGTATATACATTTGACTACCAAGATCTATAAGTGGTAATCTGAGAAAATTCTTTGCCAACACATTCTGTGAATTATTCTCATCAAAAATGTGTTTACTTATGGCTTAAAATAATCATATCAGAGAAATAATTTCATATAACCCAGGACCCAATAATTTACATGAAATTACTTCTGATAATTGTTTGATATCATTCAGAGTTTTATTATAAAAACAGAAAACAGCCATTAAAAGGCTATATTTATAATTTTCCTATGAAGGATAGAAAACAGTACTCCATTAGTTTAAATCTAACTATATTAAAGAGATAATTTCTAACAATGCTCAGGATAAAGTCAGAATACCATATAATAATCCACAAGACTTTTCATGTCTAATGCAGAATTAGCTTCTTGGTGTTATCTTTTGTGCCTAACTGCTTTTCTTCTGTGATCTGGAAAACAATAGAGATTTCTTTGTCTAATTAAAAAATTGTTTTGTATTTATCATGCTGCAGTGAATTTTATCCTCACCTCTAGCTTCTGGTAGATATATGCACAAACTGTTCATGTAAAGTTTCAAATAGTCACTTAAAACTTGGGACAGATTTAGTAGACATAGAAATATGATTTACGAATGTGGCTTTTTCATAGGAGCTAGTTTTATTCATGTTTTTATTAGTGGTGGTTGTCCTGGTAGTGTGTGGGTGGGGTGTGTTGTGTGTGTGTGTGTAAAAAGAAAAAGAACCATGAATTATATATAATATGATTGTCTTGCCTAATGGCTTGTTAACCTATTGTAACCAAAAGGTTTACATATTTGGATTCAGTATCTGCTCTAATGGAAATTTCTAAAAATATATTTTGAAGGTTTTGGTCCAATTTTTATGTTAATGTATTGTACAAAGGCATGGGGTAAATGGCAAAAAGTTATCAAAGGGTAAGGAACAAATGCAAACACTTTGTGTGACCACATAAATAAGTAAAAGAAAAGTAAAAGCAGAGAAACAAAAACACTGCTAAACACAGTTCAAAGATGTAAGAATAAGTGAACACAAAAATAACATTAAATACTACAAGAATTAATGTGAAACTAATCATTTTGTTTATAATAATGCACTGAATGTATTAAGAATGATGTTTATCTTCTATGGCTTACCATAAGATCTAATTGGCTTCTTCTTGTTGCTGACCTCCTCCCAGAGCCAGCATGACTTTTGCCCATTCACTGGGGGTGCTTCTGGCTTCTCTCTTTCTAGTCCCCAAATGGCTTGCTTGTGTGGCTTACTGGAAGATACTATTGTAGCTGTTATTGATTTCCTATTATCCTGCTTCCATGTTCTGTACCAGTTTCACTGCTCTGTTTTGATTAGCTTTATTTTGTTTTGTTGGGTTTTGCTGTCTTTAAAATACAAAAAAAGAATTATGTTTAAGGAGACTTAGTTCTGTAGAAATGGTTGGCTTATGATTTTTTGAAGTATGACTAATTATCCTAAACATCTGTTTTTAATTATTTTCCTGAATATTAAAGGAAAATTTAACAGAGTTATCCTGGGTATCTTGGGGCCTCACCCAGCAACAGGAAAACAGCATCGTCATGACCTCCATGGTTAATCTTCATGTGAAGGCTCCCCATCCATTAGATAAGGATTACTTTTAATTTATCTTTCAACCTCCAGCTTTGACAAAAGAATCAGTGACTTATTTTGTTATGCATTGCATTGTTTCCTTTACATTTTAGATTAACAGAAGATAGAAGCTTAAATATTTTGCATTTCTCAGGTAAAATCAGACCAGATTTCTTTGGAATACTCTTGACTACTCTATACCTCTGATACTGTCTATTTTCTTTGGGTCAATATAGCAAAAAACCATAAACTGAGTGATTGATGGACAACAGAAATTTAACACCTCAGTTTTGAGCCTGCAAAGTACCAGGGCAAGGAAGCAGTGGAATCCCTGTCTTGCAAAGCCCATTCCTGTTTACAGGAAGCTACCTTCCTGTATGTCCTCATATGGCAAGGAAAGTCTCTAGGTTTCTTTCATGAAGACCAAAACAGGTCCTACTCAAACTCCATCACATCCTGAAAGTTCTACATTCTAATACTATCACCTTGTGTGTGATGTTTTTGACATATGAAGGGGGGTCATTTAAATCATAGTACTAATCAAAAGCATAAATACTTCAGGGGCAGTGGCACATACCAATAATCTCAATACACAGGGAGGCTGAGGGAAGAGCATCACAGGTTTGAGGACAGCCTGGGTAACTTGGGGAGATTTTGATTCAAAGCAAGGTGATATAGTATTAACTATTGTTATCTTAGAAGTAGTTGTTCAAGTTACAAAACCAAATCATAAAAATTGGCCAGACAATCAAGCAATGACATCACAAACTGTTCTGTTTGATGAACTAAAAAAAATTAGAAGTATGGTTATCTATCTTGCACACTTAAACATAAATAAAGTTATATTTGTATACCTACAAGTCGTTCTTTCTTTTAAACACTTTCCCTTTCATTATTACAATATCAACTAGTGATGATTTCTTAATATTATTTTTTCTGAAATTCTGTATCATTTCTACTCTTTTTTCTGTTTTTCTTTTTTAATAAAAAAGAAATTTAAAACTTAATTAAATTTTTAAAAATTAAAGCAAGATTAGTTTGTTAATTTCATTTTGCATAAACAATTGTGTCTATAAAGAAAAAATAAAAATGAAAATTGGTGTCATAGTTGCATGATAAAGTGTCCTTGAGTCAACTCCCAGTATCAGACACACAGAGAGAGAGAGAGAGAGAGAGAGAGAGAGAGAGAGAGAGAGAGAGAGCATAAATAAACTAACTATAGTTTTACTTTTTCCAAGGGGAATATATATTAATATTAGGTTCAAAATTAAAATAATTGCATATCTTATGTGTATGTGTGTTGCCTGTTAAATGATTATAAACAAAAAAAAACTTTTCTTTATATAATTTTAAAATTGGCAGTTAGAATTGGAACTGAAAACATACCCTAACCTACTTTTTTATTCAATTATATCTCTATGACTGCCTTATTTTCTAAAACAAAACAAAACAAAGATGCAGAGTGAAAATAACTTTCTTACCCAAAGTTACCTTTCTTACCCTATTTCAGTGTGTATAAATTTAAGACTAGTCATTTTTTTCTGGAAGCTATTTGCAATACTGCATGATATAGGAAAACAGAAAACAGAATAGCAGATTGTAACATTTCCTGAGGCAAATAGTTTCTTTTATTATTGAACAATTTTATAATCCAAGAGTGTACTTCACACATACACACATATACATATATCATGGATATTATATTTTCCCTTTAAAGATTTGTGATAAAGCCAAATAAATACTCATTTTACTCAATTTGTAAGGTAACTAACATTTATTACTTCCATGTATGCTATCAGACTATATACTTACTTGTTAAAAGCTTTAATGACATGGAAGTTATGAAGTCTATATGAATCCAATATTAAAATCATTTTTATTGATGTTTCCAATCTCCCTGTACTGCTGTAAAATGTTGTATATGAGAAAAATATATATAAAACTTACCTTCAATTATTTTTAAAATTTTCTCCTAGAAAATAAGTACTCTGAAATCCTTTGTTTTAAAAGCAACAATAACTTGAGAAAAATAGAAACCCTTAAAAATCTCCCAACAATTTACCATACCAAAAAACTATTGCATACTATAAAATACATGCAGTGTTTTGGTAGTCACATAAATCTTCAATTTTTGAGTTGTTAAACAGTAAGTAAAAATATGTCTTTCCTTTTTGGATGGAGAAACCAGCTTATTTTATGGGACTTCAAATAATTTATATCATTGTATCCAATAAAGCAGATTGTGATCCATTTCTTTTCCCATCCTTGGGAAGTTTTCCTTAATTATATCTGTGAATAGCCTTTGTATTCCTGGTTCTTCTTTCAAATTTCTTATTCTTAAATGATAGATTTTCTTGTCATCTTCTAGCCTTTGTATTGTTACTGCCTGTTTCCTTGTTATTTTTAAGAGATCTTTCCTTTCATGATCATACTTGCAAACTTGTCTTCAAGTTTTGAAAGTCTATCCTTAGTTTAAGGAGTTTTGCCAGCTTTCAATGGAGTTTTTAATTTCCTGGTAATCTCTTTGAATCTGCTTCATGTATTCTATATTTTCTTTATTGAATGTTTCTCTCCTTTTTTTGTGTTCCTCCCTTCTTCTGTCTATGTCTTCCTGAGAGATGCTTAGTATTTCTTTTATTACTCTACTTGTATCTTGTTTTACCTGATTTGCTATTTCAGTTTTGAGCTTGTCTACAAGGTCCTGAAGATATCTCTTAATCTCTGTTGAAGCCATGTCCGATGTTGGATGTTTGTCGCCCTCAGTCTTCCTTGTTTTTCCCTCTCCTGGATCAGTGCTTTCAGAGTTCTGGGCTGGGGGCCTCCTCTTGCCTCTCTCTCCTGTTGTGGTCCTGGCCTATTCCACACAGCCTCCACACATCCTCCACTTCCCAGCATCCACTGTGTGGAACATATTTTTATAGGAATTTGTTTTGTTTTGTCTTGCTATTTTTTGTTTTTTCCTCTAATACAGAAAGAATGGAAATACATGTAGAGATCCATGCATGCATAGCTGTTTACAGTCTCACTGTTTGAATATTTACTTTGTATGCTTTAATTTTGTAACTTGAACAACTATTTCTATGAGGACAATATGTAATTTATCAACTAGTGAGTTCTTAGTGTTCATCTTTTTTGTGAAATTCTGTATTATTTCTACCCTTTTCATTTTTTTCCTCTTTAAATAAATACATAAATTTAAAAAATATAGTCTTAGTTGGTTCTGATGTAGGCAAGTTAGGTTATTTAGGAAACTCAAATAGTATAATATTAAAATGTGTATAGCCTTTTTTCAGAACAGTTTCAAAATGGATATTTTGTATCACAGAGCATGATCAGTGAAGTTTCTCATAATGAGATTTTAAAGCATTTAAAAGTATTTAGATAGAATATGCAACTATCTTATATTCTTACCATTTGCCAGGCAAAAGTGACTTTAGGGGATTTCCTGACCAAACCTATGAGATTTGTTTTTCAGTTTTCTCCTGAGGACACTTCATGCAGTTTAACTTGCTTGAATTCATTCATGTATTAAGCTGCAAAGCTGGGACTTGAGCCTGGGTTCTTGGGTTCAACACCTTACAGCTGACCCTTGTTCTGTATTGTTTCTTATACCTGAGATGTAATTAGGTAAATGTGGATGATTTAAGAGATTTCATCTACAGATTTTATAGTGATCTGGCTATCCATATCATGTAATAAATTATTTTTCTAGTTGGAATGCTAAGACTTATAGAGTTATTATTTGACCCTAAATAAAATGAGTAGTGAACCTTGACTCCATTTAATTAGCAGTGCTTTCTGCTTCATCTACCTTTTTGTTGGGTTTCATGGTAATTTAAGTTTTACATAAATATGTGCTAAATTTGCCATAAGCAAAATAAAAGCTTTCTCAGAAAATAGTCTGAACATGGAAAATAGCAACAGGAAATGATTGCAGAATTACATACTTTTGTTTCATAGCTATTTATTTTCTTGACATAACATGTTTGGAGTCTGTTTAGTTTCAGGGGAAATTGTGTTACCCCTCCCTTCATCTATAATTTACTCATTAATTTAGTTTCTTACAGTAATGGGAACAGATTTAAAATTTTTCTTTCATTTTCCTGTTTTATAATATCCTTTCTTGCTGAGCCACTTTCTGAGAATCTCTTAGACTTTAAAGTTCATGTGGTTCAGTCATTGCTCTGCTTGTCTATTCCCTTTCAAGTGAGTCCATTCATGGCATGACTTTAAACTTCCATCATTATACTATCATCTGAACTGCAGTCTTTCCCCAGATTTAGTCCTATACTTATAAGTATTATCTGGCAGCTACACTGAATATTCATATTCAGCAAGCTCAAAAGCATATTACTATTTTTCTCTTCCAAACATATGTTGTCTTTGCTACTTGCATATTTTATCTCAGCTGAAGACACAGCTGTCAACCTGGATGTTTCAGTTTTTTCTTCCATACCTTCACTACCTTTGTAATAAAGATTGAATCTTACCCCAGAGTAAGTCTGGCATTTGCCTTCAGCTCCAGGGAGGTGATCATTGGGACTTTGAAATGTACTAGATAAGAGTGTGTTTTTTACGTGGAGTCTTAGGCCATACCTAGTAGTCTAACAATGTGACTTACACTGACTGGGGCCTATCAACCACAGATACCAGCTCAACCTCCAGAGAGACTGGATACTAATAGTGAGCTGTGTGGGCAGTTGCACAGGTTTGTTTTTTTTTTTTCCTAAGACTGATTTTAGTCTGTGTGCTTTTGTTGAAATAAACCATACCATCATAGTAAGTTTTAACACCTTTCCATAAGTTCTATCTGTCCTTATATTGATTAACCAAAGTTGACAGTAGTCTTGTGAGCCTTAAAATTATATTCAGTGTCAGATGTAAGAGTTTTCTTGGTGTCTCCCTAACTATATATGTTAGTACTCACCATACTCCACTACCCTTCCTTTATCAAAATCTGAAATAGCTATCAAAAGACTGTTGCTTCTGCCTGAAAAATTTCATATTTTGTATAACCTTTTAAACTCTACTACTACTATTTAATCAGGGCTTCTTCTTCTCCTATCTGGCATATTTCAATAGCCATAGTCTCCCACTTCTGGTGTGTACATTAGTTTGCTTATTTTAATCAAAATTTTTATGAGACTTGTGCTTGTAGTATTCTCATTATGGAAATAGCAGTTATTCTCTTCCTAAGGTAGAGTTACATCCACTTATACATAGGCAAGCTGAATCACACAGGGATTAACTAACTTGCAGATACACAGCTCCCCTAGAGGCTTGGGAGTGTGTCTCACTCTGTCAAGCTGCTTCTTAATGCTTCCATATTCCGTTGTGTCACTTTGTGTGTTCAGATCATCTTTGTTCCCTCACTGTCTATGGTAATTTCACTTGGATCAAAGATCATATCATGACTAAAGAAACACCTTCATGATTTTGGTACTGTGTATACTGTTGCCTATACTAGAAATGCTATTCTTTCTCCTTTGTACAGTGATTATGAGTGTAGATTTAATCCCTCTTCAGCATCTTAGAGTGCATGATCTACAAAAGTTATTGAACACATCTGCCTTACTGACCTCTTATGTAAAATGGGGAAAATATTATTTGAGAAGATAAAATGAATATTTACATAAGCTCTCAATATAAACATTATTTTTGTTACAATTATTCATCAGACTTTCCCACTTGTGTTTCCATTACATTTTGTTAATATAACTATTATCATTTCAAGATTTTATTGTCATAATTTACTAATTCTGGGATTTTTTTCCCTGACAAAGAAGAACCAATACTGTAATACTTGGGAAAGTCATTCATTTATTCACAATTTAAGCAAAATTTATGCCCTAGGTATTGTGCTGTGCAATGAGGGTACAAAGGTAGATTCTGTGTATGCTCAAATATACATGATGGAGGATTAATTGGAAATCTGTATGTACTTTGGAAGTTTTATGTGCATTTCGTTGAAAAAAAATGAATGACAAAATGTGTAAGTGTGATCTCGCTGACCCAGAGTTCACATCCAGAAAGAAAAATTACATAACTATTAGTAAACACTGTAGTATTATTACCTGAATTTGAGAAGGGAAGTAGAGTGGGGTGGTTAGGGACAAGAGAAATTAACTAGTGTTTAGATCTCTTTATCACATATGTTGGCTGTACATACATTTTCAACATTAATCTATGCAGATTCTTGTAATTTTTAGCCCCTTTACAAGTCAAAAGTATTGGCAAGTGTCTCACAATTAGGATGAAGCAAACCTGTCACTTAAATCTACATGCCTTTTTTTTCTGCTGTTTGAACTGCTGTGAAGAATCTGAGCTTACAGTTTTGCTAGTGTATGCATCATTCCCTAATTTGAAGCAATCCTTTTATTCATGATTATTAGCCTTTTTTTTCACTAAACATACAAATTCTCAGGACTTCCAATATGAGATACCACTCATAACAGATCTGTGCATAAATTGCTCCAAATGAGAGATGAGGAAGAAACACTATCAAGAAAAGAAACACAGTCAAGAAAAAGTAGGGTACTATTAGCTCATTTTTAGAATCCCTAAAGAATAGAAATAAAATGGCAAAGTATGGAAGGCATACTTTGATGCATTTCCAGGAATTGATTTATGCTGTAAGCAGGATTAAAAATGATTGAATGAACACCCTTTAGTGGAGGATAATAGTATTAAAACATGGAACTTTTCTTTTCTAAACATGGAAATTTCAATTCTTTTATAATCCACATGTTTATATCATTTGTACTTAACAATTTCTAGATAAACTAGTTTTTGTCTTCGTTATATAGGAAAGGTCAAATAGAGAGTATGAGGAGAAAAATATGTCACAGAAAAGTTAAATAAAAATCACACTATCCTTCCTTCCTGCATGGTGTAAGCCATGCTGGTCCCAGGAGGAGAACAAGCCAAATTCTCCCTTCCTGTGAATTGGCAGAAGCCATGCTGGGCCTGGAAGAAGTAATAAGAAGAATGAGAAACCAGTCACCCATCCTATGGGCTAACTAGCGCATAGGCTGGGAGACACTCCCCACTCCCACCCACCATAAACAACTGGCTAATTCGGAGGACAGGCTGAGTTGATAGCATCTGACATATCAAACTTAATGCATTTGTTGTTTTCTTGACTTTGCATGTCTGAGGCCGGTGGTCTGGGCATCTATTGAGAGAATAACAGTGTGCAGTATAGCAAATACAGGGGATATCCTTCTGTCTTGTTTTTGAAATCCAGTAATGTCTCATTGATTTGTTTTGTTCTGATTTCTTGTTTTTTTTTATTCAATGTTCTGTTTTAATTGATTTCATTCTGTTTTGCTTGATTTTGTTATGTCTAATGGTGTGGGCAACAATTTTAAAGATAACAGGAGGCATTATGGTAGCCATTGTTGATTTCCTATTGTCTTGTTTTGAAGTTCTATGCCATTTTCACTGTTTTGTTTTGATTGGCTTTATTCTGTTTTATTTTGTCTGGTTTTATTCTTTTTAAAATATGTTTTTCTTTTCACTGGTCTTATTCTGTTTAGTTTTATTTGATTTTATTATGTCTGATGTTGTGAACAGCTATTTTGAAGAAAACAAGAGACATTATGGAGGCCAGTGTTGATTTCCTATTATTTTGTTTTAAGGTCCAGTATCCCTTTCATTTTTATGTTCTGATTGGCTTTATTTTGTTTTTATTTGATTTTATTGTCTTTAAAATAAAAATTTTAAAGATAAAAAATTAAATTACCCAAGTGTCCAAGTTAGCAATTTTTCAAAAATTTAACTTAGCAAAATTTAATTAAAATTAAATTGAAATTTTTAAAAATAGTAACTGATAAGCTTACAGTAAAGCTCAGTGGTAAACCACAGGTTAGAATATGTCACACCATGTGTTCAAAGCACCACCATCCCCCAATAAACAAGTAAGTAATAGTAAGTCAAGTGATTCATAAATAAAACTAGATTAATTTATTTATGGACTTAGTCCCCAGGTACCTAGTCAAGGACACAGAGAAAATTAACTTATGATCCCCATAGGAGGCAGTTGGGGATAAAACAAGCAGTGTGACTTGTGCTGTGATGCATTAGTAGCTTCAATGACTTTGTCAAAGCTTAGTAACTCCTGTATACCATCTGTTCAGTTTTACTTAATAGTTGTCTTAGTCATTTTTACTTAATATTTTATTTTATTTCTTAGAAATTTAAACATAAACTAATTTTATATCATCAGTAAATTGATGTGCCTAGTATATAGTGATTTACAAGCATGTAGTTGATGTGACTTTTTTTTTGAGACAAGGTCTCCTTATGTAGTTCAGGATGGTCTTGGATTTACTATGTAGCTCAGACTGGCCTCAAACTTGTGGCAGTCCTCCCGGCTCAGCCTCCTGAGTGCTGGGATTTCAAGCATGTGCTACTATGTGTGGCTTTGATGTAACTTTTATATCAGCAGGACATAGAAGTATCTAGTGTATAGTTGTTGCATAGTGTATAGTTAGCTAATGAGTGAATGTTAGCAAAAGGACAACACTGACTGAGCATATTGGAGGTTACAATAATACAGGACCCTTTCTTACGGGTTTACAGGTGCAGGCTATTTACAGCAGTCATTGTCTAGATTGTCAGCTGCCATGTGTGCCCTTGCCTCTTCCTTGGAACTTCCTTTCTCACTTTTTCCAGTTGCCATATTCCATATTAGGTGATATAAAAATTTTATACTGTTCCTAATGTGATGATTGTCTTAAGCAACTTGCCCCAAAGGAGGTATACAGTATTAGTAACCTTTACTTTGAGAGCTGAAAAAAAATTATGATTAAATGAAGAAATGCTACTCTCAGGGTCAGAAAGACTAAATTACAATAGAGATGTTAATTCTCTCCAGGTTTAATATAATACATTCTTTCCAGGTTTGATATAATAAATATCCTAATGTTTATTATATTTATATATACAATTATTTTGTAAATTATTTTTAATTGACCAGTTGATTCTGAAAATCACTTTAAAGAGTAAATACCCAGGAATAGGTTTGAATGTCTGGAAAGAAAGAAAAAAATAGTAACTAAATTTCCCTGTCTGATATTATCTAGCTGAAAGTATCCTACCCTTAGCAAACAGAGGGCATATGAAACCCACTCCAGTCTGCATAAATTAAAGTGTTTCTGACCTCATCTCCTTAAACATGACTCACAGTGTAGTGTAAGTTTTCATCCAGCTTGTGGAGTAAAATTAAGATGTACTTTGAAAAGATTTACAACAGCAGCATTCAGATTTCTCTTTGGAGTCTGTGGTAAAGCAGGAGTTACCAAGTGTGGTCCTAGAGATGAGCAGCATCAGTTTTACCCCTGATGCACAATAAAGTTTGGAAATCACTTTCTTAAAGTAGTTACCCACTGAAATAGCTGAAACAGTCATGCCAGGATCCTATAATGTACCATCTCATCCATGGCAAAAGGAAGTGAAAAGAGAAAATAGTTCCACATATTACCCTAAATTGAAATTCACATGGTATCTTTGAGTCGCAGGTATTAGATTTCAATCCAGCCATTCCTCATATTGGCAGCTCTAGTAGCAGCTGGAATTTATTTAATTGACTATGGTTAATGAAGCTCCCAAATAACTCAGCCAGAAAGGTCAGCTAGTAAATAAATTAAATATTCCCTGCTCTATCATTTGTCATTTGATGTGAGTTTGTAAATGTCAAGAGATCTAATTGGACAAAATATGAATTTAGGAAGGTAAAGCTGTGGGGTGGAAAGCCTGCCTCATCACTTCATGGTTTTTAAATCACCCTTGGATCTGAATCATCTGAGCCACTCATCAGCTCATTAACTCCATTACTATAGAGTTCACTGTAGTTAGCTTTTCATACCTTTATCCACATCAGAGAAAAACTTTAATACTCCTTTGAGCACATTATTATGATAATACTTTTCCCACCAATATTAATATTCTTGTGTCTAACCAGCAGTATCTTGTGCAGATAGTGCTAGACAGAAATGCAGAAATCTATTTTGATAGATGTACAGTTTTGTTAATGCAGGAATTTTTTTGACAAGATGATAGTCTATAGGGAAGATTAAGGCTGAGGTAAGTGAAACACACCTCTCTGACTCAGAATTTAAAGAAAAAAGAACAGTAATTATAATATAATTTTAATGATTTAAATTAATTTTTAAAAGTCACAATGAATAATGCCAAATGTTAAAATATGGACAGGCTTGTAACAGCAGGGTCAAGCTATAGGAGGGCTGTGTGAAGTAAAAGGAAATGTCAGAAATACTCCTGTCTCTGGAAATCAGGAGTAAGTAAAGTATGAACCTAGGACCATCCCAACCCCATTAATAATATAAAGTCATATCGGTGCATTTAATATTAATATTCTTTTTTTTTCCATTTCTAGAGATATGCTGACATCTCCATCACTGTGGCAGTATGCTGTCCTCCTTAACCGATTTGATTACCCTTAGGAACTGGAAAAGGATTTACATTTGAAGGGTTATCACAGACTTTTTCAAGGGTCTTTACCCTACTATCCTAAATCAATGAAATGTTACCTCAGCAAAATTCCAGACCGGATGCCTTCAGAAAAACATCAAGTTGGAAATCTGAAAAAATACTGTCTTCTAAATGCTGCTTCTCTTTTCCCAGTACTGGCTCTAGAATTAAGGAATGGAGAGGAGGTTCTGGATCTGTGTGTTGCTCCCGGATGCAAATCAGTGGCACTGTTGCGTGGCCAGGTAGTATGCTTTGTTTAGATAATTAACCTTTTAATATCTCTGTGTTAGAAAAGCTTTGAAATTATACAGAGAGAAATGGAAGATTGAGTTTAAAAACTAATTTATTTTTTTCCTGGAGAACATTTGCTGTTCAAATAGAGTTTAAAAATTATGACACATGAGAATGTAGTTATACATGGCATTGATACAAATGTCAGTTGACTGTGTACAGAAGAAAACTACACTGGACTGATACTTTGGAGTTCTGTAAACACTAGTTGCTGAAGCTTGTGGTAGTTTAGTATAAGAAATCACAAAATATCAAGATTGTTTCCTAAGGTTTCTTATAATTTTTATAACTGAAGTATTATGGATTAATATCAAAAAGAGTATTTGTTTTTATTTATTCATTTTTATTTTATTTTAAGAGAGAAAAGAATATTAAAAAATACAAAATAGAAAAAACAAGAAAAGTATAATACAGAGTTCAAAAAATATTAACATCATAAAATCTCTAGTTGATACATTACATATATTTAACAATAGTTGTTAAAGTTACAAAGCCAAAGCATAAAAAGTGTCTAGACTCTCAAACATTGACAGTACACACTCTTCTGTTCAATGATCTAACAAAAACTCAGTAATATGGTCATCTATTTTATACACTATATATACCAGTTATATACTTTAGAGCACTTTCCTTCCCTTTCACTTTCACAATGTCTATTATATCTATTATACTTTTGTATCTATTATACTTTTATATCTATTATACTTATTTGTTTTTACTTCAACTCATTCTGTGTTCTTTGACAATATCCAAATGTTAGTCCTTATAAGACATACTGTTGCAGAAACCTAGTACTGAACTGAAAAGAAGGCTCCTTGCACCAAGGAGTTTGGAAGGCAAATTTATTACATTAGCAGGCTGGTGGGAATCAGTTCCAAATTGTCAGCCCCAACTGAGAGTGAAACAAAATTCTACACATTTTATAAGCAGGAAGTACAGGTTCTTGTATAATTGGTTACATGAATTAAGTCATACATTGTTGGGTAGAGTTAACTAAATTGTTTATTATGAAGTAGGGAAATTGTGGGACAGAGGGTGCTGAGCAGGTTGGGTAGAATTAAGTGTGTCCTTGACTGAGCTATTTTACCCCAGGTAGAAAGTCTTTGAAACATATTAGAAAAACAGGCTGTATTCTTAGGTGGGAAAATACAGTCCTTGCAGCTGGACTGGGACAGGCTGACCTGAACCAGACTGTCTATGAAAAGCAGCTGGACACAGAGAGTCAAGTCTGACTAGGTTCAGTAGTCTAATTATGTGACAGGCAGGGAGAGCACATCTTGTCTCAATACATTAATAGGCTACTAATTGATGTTTAAAATTTCTTGCTGTAAAATTTCCTTTACAATATAATGTATGAACTCAATACTTCTGGGCACAAAACTTTTTGAATTGTAAAGATGCAAGTTTCAAAGTTGGCTTCCATTTTGGAGAAAGGGTATTTTAACCTTAAATTACTCTCATTAGTAGGTATAAATATTTTACACATTTGTAGCATAAGGAAATAGATTTGATTAGGAAGCCTAAACCAAACTGATCTGTTTTATGAATTTGAATTGGAGAAAAATATTCCTATTCTTATGTCAGAGAAATAAACTTCAGTCACTGCTCCAAGTAAAGTAGATTTTCATCTCAGTAGGACTAATGATAATGGTTTTCTAAGATGTATGGATGTCTCTTTTCTCATGGTTAAACCCCAAATTAGGTTAGCTACGATGCTGAAGTTTGAATTTTAAAAGCAATGCTAATAAAAGCTTTTATAAGCAAAAGTTAAAATGATGGCTGTGCTAAGTGTGCAGTTTATACACCAAATTTCTGTTCATTAGTACTAGCCATTATTTTAGGCAAAGAGGTTCACAGCTTTGAATGATTAAAAACTCATGTTTTAGGGTGATAGAAAAATTGGTCTCCTTTACTTTTGACCCATCTGTTAGCAGTGATAGGCTGACCATTGTTTTTTGTTAGCACAGCTTTGTTGTATGTTGCCCTTAACAGAAAAAGGCAAACAGTTATAAATCTAAATAGGAAAACATTAGCATATTAAGATTGGTTGAGGGGCATGGTCATCTTTATTGTAGAGGGCTGTGCCCTCCTGGGGTAACATTATTTTTTTAATTTTATTTTACAGAGAATACAACAAAAGAGGACAGAACAATGCAGATCAGAACAGAACAATACAAGCAATACAGCACTTCACAACAAGACAACTAGATATCAACAGTAGCTACCATAATATCTCTTTCTTTGAAATAGTTGAGCATAGCTTCACAAACAATAATATCAAACATAACAAAATAGAATAAAAACATTCAAGAGAATGAAACTATTATAAGGCATTCTGAACCAAATAACAGAAAATAAACAATGGCTACTAAAATATCTCATTTTCCATAAAAAACTTGTTTATATTATTACAAGTATTGAAATCCAGTAAGATACAACATGATAGAATGAATGATAGTAGAAGAATAAAACATGGTGGGACTTCAAAGCAAGATGATATTAAATCAGCAATGGCTGTCATAATGTCTTGTTTTCTTCAAAGTAGCTGTTCATACCATCACACATAATAAGGTCAAACAAAACAAAATAAAGCAATTCCAACCAGTGAATAAAAACATTACAAGTCTTCAAAGCAATATAATGGGGAACCATGATTACCATAGAATCTTATGTACTCTTACCTTTTCTTAAACTAGGGAGACTATGCAGTATTTATACATGTGAGTTTGATTTATTTCACTTATGAGTATGGTCTCAAGTTGCATCCATTTATTCATAAATATGTCAGTGTGATCATTCTTTATAGCTGAGTAGTACTCCATTGTATAAAAGTACCACAATTTTTTTATCCATTGCTCAGTTGATAGGCACTTAGGTTGTTTCAAGAACTGGCTATTAAAAATTGTGCCACTATAAACATGGGTGCACATATATCACTGTGGTATAATGTTTTCAGTTCTTCTGGGAATATGCCTAGGAGTGGAATAGCTGGGTCAAATGGGACTTCCAATCCCAGCTTTTTGAGTAATCTCCAGACTGACCTCCACAGTGGTTGCACCAATCTACACGTCCACCAACAGTGCAAAAGAGTTCCTTTTTCCCCACAGCCTTTCCAGCATTTGTTGTTGGTAGTTTTGTTGATCCTGCCATTCTTTCTGGAGTGAGATGGAATCTCAGTGTGGTTTTAATTTGCATTTCTCTAATGACCGATGATGATGAACTTTTTTTCATGTATTTATTTGCCATTCATATTTCTTCATCTGAGAACTATGTGTTCATCTCAGGTGCCCATTTTTGGATTGGGTTTTGAATTTCAGGGGTCTGATTTTTTAATTCTTCTTAACTTCTAGACAGAAGTCCTTTGAGGAACAGTTCACTCAGATTTTTTCCCAGTTTGTGGGTTTTCTTTTCAGTATGCTGAAGATTTCTTTCAACATGCAAAAATTCTTTAATAAGATGTGATCCCAGTTATTGATTCTGGAAAGTATATCTCATGCAGTTTGGTTCTTGTTCATGAATTCTCTATGTACCCCTTTGTCTTCAAGATTTTTACCTACTTTGTCTTCCAACAGATTTAGTGTTTCTGTTTTAATACTCAGATCTTTGATCCATTTAGATTTTACTTTAGTACATGGTGATAAGCATGGGTCTAGGTTTAGTTTTTGGCTTATGGATTGTAATACTCAGATCATCCGCTAACCACCCACACCGTCATATTGTTCTGTATGCGCCATTTTAGATTTAGGTCCTTGTTCTTGTCACAAGATAAGTTTCTGTTTCTGGAGTAAGTTTCTGTTTCTCACAAAAGTTTCCTTTTCCCCGAAATGACGCTTTACTTGCCGCCGTAAATGACCAACCAGCTCACTCCCCATGTTCTTATCAGCCTACCCACCAATCAGCTGCATTGCTCCTCTATAAAAGTAAACTCCCTTAGTTGTGAGGTGCAGTCCCCAGACCGGTTACCAGAGGCTGCGTCGCCAGGCTTGGCAATAAAACTCCTTCACCTTTAATTAATTGGATTGGATTTTTATTTCTTAGTTGGGCTATTGCATTTGGGGGCTCGTCCGGGATGGAGGCTTAGCCCCACCGACCCAAATTGGCCATCTGGACCCCTACAACCGTGAGTAAAATTTTGCTTCTTCCAGAGGGTTTTGATGGCGCACCATACCTAGGTATAATTTATAGAGGGGACGCCCTCGATTTGGGAGCTGAGTCTGGCAAGTAAGGACAGAACAATTTGTTTGGGCTAACGGCCCATTTTGCTTTGTATTTGTGTTTTGCCTTGCTGTCTTGACTAGCTCCGTTTGTCTTTGGAGCCCTCTGGTTAAAATCTAGCAACCAAAACTTTTGGGTGAGGAGTTATTTTTTTCCTTTTTTTTAGACTGCAGTCTGTCGTGTGTCTAATTTGTGCCTGTGTGTCCACATTTGCGTCTTGTGTTTTTGTTAACTGTTTCTAACCTTCCCATCACTCAAGACCTTGCTCCTAGGAAATCATGGGACAGACTGGAACAAAGGAACCGCCCACTCCCCTAGCCTTGGTCCTCGACCATTTCAAGGAATTTAAAAGACGAGCGGCAAGCTGCGGGGAGAATGTTTACAAAGGGGGACTAATGATCTTTGTTACACAGGAATGGCCTGCAGGGATGAAAGGGGTCTGGCCCCCCCATCGGGTCCTTTGATATGACCATGGCACAAGCGGTTCACCGATATGTCTTCAGACCCCTGTCCCACCCTGATCAAATTGTTTACATTCAGATTTGGATAGATATTATATATGATTCCCCTCCTTGGATTAAACCTCTGAGAGGGGAACTCATAGCAGCACCCAAACCGAAAGCACAACCAAACCAGAAGCCCACGGCTCCTCCATCAATCCTCGTGTCAGAAGAAGATCCCCTTCTCGATGAGTATTTGCCTCCTTTGCCACCTCACCCATACCCGGCCCACTTGTCTTCTCCAACCCCAATCCTTGACTCCACTTCCTCCATCTCCCCTTCCCCCACTTCCTCCCCCTCTTCTCCCCCTAGTCCAATCCACACACACAGTCACCACCTTGCGGAACTTCAACCTAGACCTCCCTCTGAAGCCGTTCCCCTCTGTCCTTTGCAAGAAATACCAACACACGGTGGTGGCTCAATGTTCGTCTATGCTCCCTTTTCCACTTCTGATCTGTATAACTGGAAAAGTCAGAACCCTCCTTTTTCAAAGGACCCTGATAGCCTTATAAATTTGCTTGAGTCTATTTTTGTCACTCACCGTCCCACCTGGGATGACTGTCAGCAGATACTTTGAGTCCTTTTTACAGCAGAGTAGCACTTCCGCATTCTCACTCAAGGAAAGAAAGGCATCCGAGACCCTGACGGCACTCCTACAGCTGACTTCCAGAGAATAGAACATGTTTTCCCCTCGTGCCTGGAATGGGACCCCAATACTGATAGAGGTAAGGAGGCTTTAGAACAATATCGCCAGAGGCTTCTGGATGCCATTCGGGCAGCAGCTAAGAAGCCTACAAATCTGTCAAGGGTGACTGAGGTAAGGCAATTACTCTGTGAAAGAGAAACCAAGAAGGGTGAAAGAAAACCAAAAAGTGAAACTAAGAGTCAACGTCCCCCTTTAGATAAAAATCAGTGCGCTTACTGTAAGGACACAGGCCATTGGCGCAAGGACTGCCCAAAACTGAGAAACAAATTAGAGCATAATACTAAGACATTAATGTCCCAAAATTGAGGGTGTCAGGGCTCACCGCCACCCCCCGAGCCCTGGATAACTCTCCAAGTGGGGGGACAACCTGTGGACTTCCTAGTGGATACTGGAGCCATGTATTCAGTTCTGACTTCTCCCCTGGGTAAACTTTCAGAAGATAAAGTAAATGTAATTGGAGCTACAGGGGGGCGAAAGACCTACCCAAAAATGGTTGCTAGTATAGCTCATCCGGGTCACAAGGTAACTCACCACAAATTCTTGTGGGTCCCTGAGTGCCCAGGTCCACTTCTGGGAAGAGACCTACTCCACAAACTAAAAGTGCAAATTGATTTTCAGGCAGATAAGCCCAAATTAAAATTAGGCACAGATCCACCCATGTCAAGGGCAATCTGGGTGATGGCCCTGTATCCAGAGGGCGAAGGACATTTTTTAATGGAAGACAAGATGCCAGCTCTAATTAATGGGGAGCTACTAGCTAAGTGGCAAAAAGCAATCCCTGAGGTCTGGGCTGAAAACAATCCTCTGGGACTGGCCATAAACCAAGTACCCTTGGTTATAGAACTGTTACCTCAGGCTACTCCTATCAGGCTGCATCAATACCCCATCAGCTTCCCTGCTCGAAAGGGAATCTTGGTCCACATCCAAAGGCTAAAAGAAAATGGTTATTAGTGCCATGTGTTTCCCCTTGGAATACGCCTTTACTTCCAGTGCAAAAGCCAGGTACATCAGATTATCGGCTTGTACAAGATCTATGGGAGGTAAACAGATGAGTGGTGACCTTGCATCCCACCGTTCCTAATCCCTACACCCTGCTGAGCCTACTCAGCCCAGAATATACCTGGTACTCAGTGCTGGATCTGAAGGACGCTTTCTTCACCTTGCCGATCGCTCCGGTAAGTCAACCTATTTTTGCTTTTGAGTGGACGGATCCCGAGTCAGGGGTGACGGAGCAGCTGACCTGGACTCGGTTACCACAAGGATTTAAAAATGCCCCCACTCTCTTTGATGAGGCTTTAGCAAGAGACTTGATGGGATTTAGGGAATGTCATCCAGAGGTGACGCTCTTACAATATGTAGATGACTTACTAATAGCCTCCCCCACTTATGAACTATGCCTAGAGGCCTCCGAGCAACTGCTGATGACTCTAGGTCAACTTGGATACAGAGTCTCCACTAAAAAGGCACAATTGTGCCAACAGACTATAACCTATCTGGGTTATAGACTACATGAAGGTAAAAGGACACTGTCTGGCCAGAGGATTCAGGCTATATTACAAATCCCCACACCAAGGACAAAAAGACAGGTCTGTGAGTTCTTGGGAGCAGTGGGATACTGTAGACTCTGGATCTTAGACTTCACAGAGATGGCCAGACCCCTGTATGATTCTTTGAAAGGGGATACTCAAAAACCCCTGGAATGGACTAATGAATGTGATGAGGCTTTCCTTCGACTTAAACAGGCACTATCCCAGGCCCCCGCCCTGGGGCTCCCAAATGTGATAAAACCCTTCACCTTGTACATAGATGAGCTGTGAGGGGTCGCAAAGGGGGTTTTAACACAGGAGCTGGGACCTTGGCAGCGTCCCATCGCTTACCTCTCCAAGAAACTTGACCCCATGGCGGGGGGATGGCCTCCTTGTCTCAGGATTCTAGGTGCAGTGACCTTGCTTTTGAAAGAAGCCAAAAAGCTCAGGTTTGGACAAAGGCTCACCATAGTGACCTCCCACTGCCTAGAGACTCTTATCAAGGCCCCACCCGAAAAGTGGTTATCAAATGCCTGGATCCTACATTACCAAGCCCTGCTCCTAGACCCAGACTCAATAATGTTTAAAACCTCCTCAGCCTTAAACCCTGCCACTCTCATGCCTGACAATGACTCTACAGTCCCCCTCCACCAGTGCACTGACTTCGTTAAGAGACAACAGAACCTTCGAGCTGACTTGTCTGATCTTCCTTTGAGCGACACTCCAAACTATTTCACTGACGGAAGTAGTTTCATCTGTGGAGGTAAGCAAGTGGCAGGGGCAGCAGTGACCACTGAGACCGAGGTACTTTGGGCCAAAAGACTAGATCCTGGAACTTCAGCGCAACGTGCAGAGCTCATTGCCCTAACTGAGGCCCTCAAGATAGCAACTGGAAAGAGGGTGAACATCTATACCAATAGCAGGTATGCCTTTGCCACTGTCCATGTCCACGGGGCCATATACCAGGAGAGAGGTCTTTTAACTTCAGCGGGATCAAAAATCAAAAATGCTCCCCAGATCCTAGACCTTTTGGCAGCTGTGTGGCTACCACAGCAAGTGGCTGTCATCCATTGTAAGGCTCACCAAAAAGGGGATGATCCAATAATTCAGGGAAACAATTTGGCTGACTGTGCAGCCCGAGAAATAGCTACTACATCAGAGGGGACCTCTGAGGATACAACAGCACTATTGCTGATCCCTCAGACTTTGTTGGAACCAGTCTACACACAAAAGGACCGTCATTTGGCCTCTCAGTTGAAGGCAGAACCTAACCTCCCTGGAGGATGGTTCCAGTTACCTGATAAGCGGGTGTTACTGCCTGAAGCCTTAGGATGAGAGCTTCTTAACCAGACTCACCAGTCTACTCATCTGGGGGGAACCAAACTGGGCGAATTGTTCAGAAGCAGATTTTTTATTCCCCATCTGACCAAGATGGCCACCTCCATTAGCTCCAGATGCCCACAATGCCAACAGGTTAACTCAAAGAAATGTCAAGATTTGGAAACTACCAGATTCAAAGGAAAAAGTCCAGGTGAACATTGGGAAACTGACTTTACTGAAATGAAGAAACCTGGCCTTCAGGGGCATCAATACTTATTGGTATTGGTTGATACCTTCACTGGCTGGGTAGAAGCATTCCCTACTAGATCCAAGTCAGCTTTAGTTGTAGTCAAACAACTCTTATATGAAATAGTCCCATGCTTTGGCCTACCCTTATCTATGGGGCCCGACAATGGCCCGGCTTTCATAGCTCAAATTACCCAGAAACTTGCTCAGCTCCTAAAAGTTAATTGGAAACTACATTGTGCATATCAGCCACAAAGTTCTGGGCAAGTAGAGAGAATGAATCGAACCATAAAGGAGACACTGACCAAATTGATTCTACAAACTGGCGATAATTGGGTAAGCCTCCTTCACTTTGCGCTCCTAAGACCCCGCTGTACTCCCTACATTGCTGGAATTACCCCCTTTGAAGTACTCTATGGGCGTCCACCTCCTTTAGTTCCCGGGCTCTCGGAGGACAAGATAGCTGAACTTACTAACCAAGATCTTATTAAGTCCTTACAGGCGCTGCAGCCCATATTGACTTCTATCCACCAGCTGTTTAGACAAAAGAGCCCAGCTCCCTCTGAGGAAACTCCTCTCCATTCATACATAGACCCCAGGACGCTGGTCCTGATTCGACGGCATCATCAAGAATCACTTGAGCCCCGCTGGGAAGGACCCTATACAGTGGTGCTGAGCACACCAACCACAGTCAAGGTAGTTGGAAAGACTGCCTGGATTCACCACTCCCATGTCAAACAAGTGGACGTCACAGAGGAAGACTCTCAAGATAAATGGACTATACAACAGACTGGTAACCCCCTTAAACTAAAACTGACTAAAATTAATACCTAGGCCCCTCTCATAATGAATCCTTTGGTTGTAACCATTCTATTGGGTCTGTTGTTACAGACTCGGGGAGGCTTCGGGCCACCCGGTAACCCTAGAGATACCTTAAAAATAGCTTATGGAAACCCTTGCGACTGCAAAGGGGGCACTCTGTCCTCAGGTCAATTCACTGGCTCATATACCCAGAGTGTAGACTGTGGAAACAAAATGGCTTACCTTAAATGGCTGTCAGGACTCACAGGGGTTTCTCAGAGTTGGATATGTACTAATAAGCCTCGAGATTACTTCAGGCCGGGAAAAGAGAGCCATCACATTGATTCCTTTGGTAGTTGGATTAGGACTTACGGGTACTTTAGCTGGCTCTACAGGATTAGGCATGTCTGTTCACTCTTACGTTAAGTTATCAAACCAGCTAATAGATGATGTTCAAGCCTTATCCAGTATAATCCAAGATCTCCAAGACCAAATAGATTCCTTAGCTGAGGTAGTATTACAAAACAGGAGAGGACTAGACTTGCTTACTGCAGACCAGGGAGGCATTTGTCTGGCTCTACAGGAGAGATGCTGCTTTTATGCAAATAAGTCTGGCATTGTCAGAGATAAAATCAAAAATCTGCAGGATGACCTAATCAAAAGAAGAAGACAATTATATGATAATCCCCTCTGGAGTATCTCCTTCCCTTGTTAGGACCATTATGTATGCTCCTTTTAGTCGCCACTATAGGACCTTGTATCATAAACCGCTTACACATCTTTATTTCTGAGCAGATGCAGAGCACTAGATTAATGGTCCTAAGGACTCAATATGAGGTCCTTCCCACTAAATGAGCCAAAGATTTGGCTCAAGTCACAACATCAGAGGGGAATGTAATACTCAGATCATCCACTAACCACCCGCGCCGTCATCTTGTTCTGTATGCGCCATTTTAGATTTAGGTCCTTGTTCTTGTCACAAGATAAGTTTCTGTTTCTGGAGTAAGTTTTTATTTCTCACAAAAGTTTCCTTTTCCCTGAAATGACGCTTCACTTGCCGCCGTAAATGACCAACCAGCTCACTCCCCATGTTCTTATCAGCCTACCCACCAATTGGCTGCGTTGCTCCTCTATAAAAGTAAACTCCCTTAGTTGTGAGGCGCAGTCCCCAGACCGGTTACCGGAGGCTGCGTCGCCAGGCTTGGCAATAAAACTCCTTCACCTTTAATTAATTGGATTGGATTTTTATTTCTTAGTTGGGCTATTACATGGATAGCCAGTTTTCCCAGGACCATTTATTAAAGAGACTATCATTCTGTCAGTGAACATGTTTGGCCCCTTTATCAAAGATAAGGTAGTTGAGTGTGTTTGTAGTTGTGGTTGTATCTTCTATTACCATGTTGATTTTATTATGGTAGCTTTGTAGTAAAACTTCAAGTCAGGGATTGTGATGCCTCCTGCCTTGGCTTTGCTGCTTAGAATTGCCTTTGTTATTCTAGGTTTCTTCTGGTTCCAAATGAATATTAGGAGTGATTTCTCTAGATCTATGAGGTATGTTAGTGGTATTTGCATTGGGATTGCATTGAATCTGTATAACAATTTTGGGAGAATGGCCATTTTCACAATATTTATTCTTCCTATCCATGAACAAGGGATGTTTTTCCATTTTCTGAGGTCCTCTTTGATTTCTTTTTTCAGGGTATTATAATTTTCCCTGTATAGCTCTTTTACTTCTTTTGATAGATTAATTCCTAAGTATTTCATTTTTTTGGATGCTAGTGTGAAGGGTATGGCTTCTCTTATTTCTCTCTCAGTGATTTAGTTGTTAGTGTATAAGAAAGCTATTGATTTTTGAGTATTGACTTTGTATCCAGCTACATTGCTGAATTTATTTATTATATCGAGGAGTCTTTCAATGGAGTTTTGAAATGGAGTTTCAGTGGATACTTCTATGTAGAGTATCATGTCATCTGCAAATAATGATAATTTAACGTCCTCTTTTCCTATCTTTACTCCTTTTATTTCTCTCTCTTGTTGAATTGCTCTGGCTAGTTTTTCTAGTACTATGCTGAATAGGAGCAGTGATAAGGGATATCCTTGTCTTGTGCCTGATTTTAAGGTAAAGGCTTTCATTTCTTGGCCATTTAATGCGACGCTGGCTGTTGGTTTGTCACAGATGGCCTTTATCATGTTGAGGTAGAGACCATCTATTCCAATTCTCTGTAAGGTTCTTATCATGAATGGGTGTTGGATTTTCTCAAAAGCTTTATCTGCATCTATTGAAATGATCATGATCTCTTACTTTTGGCTCTATTCACATGGTGGATTACATTTATTGATTTATGAATGTTGAAGCATCCCTGCATGTATGGGATGAATCCCACTTGGTCATGGTGTATAATCTTCTTGGTGATTTGCTGCATCCTGTTTGCCAATATTTTGTTGAGAATTTTTGCATCTACGTTCATTAGGGAGATTGGCCTGTAGTTCTCTTTTTTAGTTGGGTCTTTCTCAGGTTTTGGTACTTGAGTAATATTTGCTTCCAGGAATGGCATAGGGAGAATTGTTTCCCTTTTGATTTCATTGAACAGTTTGAGGAGTGTTCTTTGTATTCCTTGTAGTCTTCTTTGTATTCCTTGTAGAATTCTGCAGTGAATCCATCTGGACCTGAGCTCTTCTTTGCTGGTTAGGACTTAATTACATTTACATTTTCATTTTCATTAATAGAAATTGGGTTATCCAGCAGTTTTACATCTTCTTGATCCAGCTTTGGTGGTTCATATGTTTCTAGGAATCTGTCCATTTCTTCTGTGTTATTGAAACTATGAGAGTAGAGATTTTCAAAATAGGTGTTGGTGATGTTCTGTATTTGTACAGAGTCAGTAGTGGTTTCACCTTTTTCATTCCATATTGCATGAATTAGAGTCTTTCCTTTTTAAACTTAGGTTGGCTAGAGGCTTATCAGTTTTATTTATTCTTTCAAAGAACCAACTCTTTAATTCATTGATTCTTTGTACTGTTTTGTTAGTCTCTATTGCATTAATTTCTGCTCTGATCCTTATAATTGCCTCCCTTCTGTTGGCTTTGGGCTTGGCTTGCTCTTCTTTTTCTTGCTGTTTGAGGTGTAGTATCAGGTTGTTTATTTGTGTTTTTTCTGTTTTCCTAATGTGGGAACTCAGTGCCATAAATTTTCTTCTGAGTACTGCTTTCATTGTATGCCACAGATTATGATAAGTTCTTTTTGTATTTTAGTTTGCTTGTAGACATTGTTTAATTTCTTCTTTAATTTCCTCTGTGATGCATTGATTGCTCAAGAATGTGTTATTCAATTGCCATGTGTTTATGGAATTTCCATGTGTTATTCAATTTCCATGTGTTTATTTTTTTTGCAGTTTTTTTATCATTAATTTCCAGTTTCATGGTGCTATGATCCGATAACATGCATGAGACACTTTCAGTTCTTTTGCAGTTACTTAAATATGTTCCATGGGCTAGTATAGGGTCTATTTTAGAGAATGTCCCATGTACTGGTGAGAAGAATGTATATTCTGATGTTGTTGCATGGAAAACCCTGTATAAATCTCTCAAGTCCTTTTGTCCACAGGTGTGATTCAGTTCTGTTATTTCTCTGCTGATGTTCTCTCTAGTTGATCTACCCACTCATGTCAATGGTGTGTTAATGGTATGTCTCCTGTTATGATTATGTTATTGCTTATTTGATTTTTCATTTCTGTTAATACTTGCTTTGTATAGCTGGGTGCTCTGGAATTTGGTGCATATATATTTGTTATCGCTTCCTCTTGAAGTTTTCTCCTAACTAGTATGTAGTGACCTTCTGTATCTCTTTGGACCTTTCCTGGTTTGAATTTCACATTGTGTGCAAACAGAATAGATACCCCTGCTTTTTTTTTTTTTTGAGTTCCTGTTGCATGAAGCATTGTTTTCCATCCTTGGACTTTCAGTCTATGAATTTCCTTTTGGGTTAGATGTGTTTCTTGTAGACAGCATATGGTTGGACATTGTTTCTTGATCCATTCTGCCAGTCTCTTTCTTTTAATTGGTGAATTGAGACCACTTACATTAATAGTTATTACTGTTATATTTTGGTTTATTTTTGGCATGTTATCTTTCTGCTGTTGTATCTTTATCTTTCCCCTCTGTTTAATTGTCTGTGTTGCTTAGTGGCTTTTTCCTATGTACATCTAGATTGTCTTTGAGTATTCTTTGCAGGGTTGGTTTGGTGATCATGAAGTTCTTCAGCTGTTCTTTGTCATGGAAGTATCTTATTTCTCCATCCATTTTGAAGGACAGTTTTGCAGGGTACAGCAGTCTGGGTTGGAAGTCATTTTCCTTTAGGATCTGAAATATTTCAGTCCATGCTCTTCTTGACTTCGTTATTCATATGGAGAAGTCTGCTGTGATTCTGATAGGTTTTCCTTTATAGGTGATCTATCTTTTCTCTCTAACAGCTTTAATACTCTGTTTTTGTGTTAGATTTCTGGGATGGTGATTATTATATGTCTGGGTGTAGTTTTGTTTTGGTTATGGCTGTTTGCAGTTCTATATGCTTCACTAATCTGAATGTCAGTTTCCATTCTCATGTTTGGGAAATTTTCAGCTATTACTTCTGTAAATAACCTCTTGATATCATTTATGTTGTCCCTGTCTTTTTCATTTATCCCTATTAATCTTATGTTGTTTTTCTTTGCATTACCTTGCAACTGTTGAATTGTTATTTCCTGATTCCTTGTTATTTTTAAAAGATCTTTCCTGTCCTGTTCACTAGCTGCAATCTTATCTTCAAGTTCTGAAATTCTATCTTCACTTTCATTGAGGTGGTTTTTGCAACTTTCAATAGAATTTTTGATTTCATGTATATCTCTTTGAATCTGCTTCATGTATTCTATTTCTTATGCTGTTCATTCAGGGATTCTATCTGTTTGCTTTGTTCCTCTATTTTTTTAGCTGTGTGTTCTTTAGATGTATTTACTATTTCTTTCACTACTTCTATCATTTCTTCTTTTACCTGGGAGATTATTTCTAATTTGAGTTCCTTCATAGCTTCCCATATTTGCTTCTTTATTTCAGTTGATATCATTTCAGGTATTTCAGGTGTATGACTAGTATTTTCTTCTATATATGTGGCTCCCAGGCTTTCTTGGGATGGGTTGGATGTTTGAGATTGCATTTTGTTCTTTTGTTTTGTCATTTTCCTATATTTCTGTGTGTCAAGTGATGTTCCAAAACTTTTCCTGAGCATGTTGGAAATCACATCCTGCACCCTCAGCTCCCAGGACTCATGGGACTTGGCTCCCCTGGTTGAATGAAGGTCACTGGGCATGGTCCACTCAAGCCTGCAAAGCCTTTCAAGGCTAGTCCAGTGACCTAGGTGGCTGGGCAGGCACCCAAGCACTGGAGGTGATGTCCCAAACTCCCCTGAACCAAAGCCTGCAAGCTGGAACTTCCCTTGCCACTGCGAGAACTGGAACTCCACTCCCTGCTGGGTGGGCCTCCCTCCCCTCTTGGTGCCAGCTTATTACCCTGTTTGAATAAAAGTCATTGGGTATGGTCCACTGAAGCCTGTGAAACCTCTCCAGGCTACTCCAGTGTCCTAGTGAGCTGGGGAGGCACCCCGGCACTGGGAGTGTTGCCCCAAACTCCCCTGAGGCAATGCCAGTGAGATGGAACTTCCCTTCCTGCCATGAGAGCTGGAACTCTGCTTGCCACTGTGCCAGTCTACCTCCCCTCTCAGTGCTGTCTTGTTCCCCAGTAACATTATTTTCATTGTTGCCATTAGTTCACTAGCTTGGCTGTCACTGGGGCCAAATACCCAACACCCACAGCTTAAAGGAAGAAAGATTTGGCACATAGTTTTAGTGGTCCATTCGATGCTCAGCAGGTTCCAAGCTGGAGCATCATTGGCAGAAGGGGATGGCAGAGCAAAACTGCTTAGTTTATGGTGGGAGGAAGCAGAGCAGGGAAACAGGGCCACAGAGGAAGGGACTGGTGACCATGTATGGTACCTAAGGTCACACCTCCACCTCCATGACTCACACAAGCACACTCAGAAGTATGCTTTCCTAACCCCATAGGGAGCTACCAAACCAGTCAAGATAATAATTAATATTAATTGCGACACAGTCAGTGATGTCTTTTTGACATCTGGTTAGCCTTTGCTGATAAAATTACTAAGACTTCTTTCTTTATTGAATTGCTTTTCCCTTTCTTTCTGCTCCTTCTGTCTCTAGGTCTTTTTGCACACTGCCACTTTCCCCTTATTTCCCTAACATTGTTCCTTCCTTCAGGTTTTATCTCAATAATCTGCTTCCCCAGTAAGATTTTCTTGAATTCTCTGTATTAGGTTCATCTTCTTTATGTAATAATAAAAGTAATAACAATTTTAGAAAAAGATTCCAAAGACTGTGTTAATCACACTGTATAAATCTGTACTTTTAAAATATGGTTTAGTCTCTCCTTCTGAAGTGGTATCTTTACAGAAAAATCTTCTAAAGTCTTGAGGTTAGAAGAACATGTGTGCCTGTTGTTGCCACAATGCTCTGAGTTACTGATTATTAACCCCATTTTGTAGGTGAAACTGAGTGAAAGAGAAGTTAACTAAATTGCCCAAGGTGAGTGACATCTGGGATCTGAAGTCATTTTCACTATTTAGCTGTTGACACTGTTCCACAGTCTCCTGTTGGTATTCTACCACTGTTTTGTGCATGAGCAGAGGGACAGTGTGTAACAAGTGCTTTGTAAACTGGAACCTTTAAGAGGCTGTACTCACAAATGTATTTTAATCTAATGGCAACTGAATTTTAACAAATTCATGGTGATCATTTGTGAATCTGTGACTTTGTTTCTGGCTACCTCAGAGAACTTTACCATTAACCTTTGCAATACTTTTAGCATATAGGACAATATTACTATTCCATTTCTTACATTGAGAGGATCATAAAAAAATCATAATTAAAGGTATGGCACCAAAAAATAATTGGCAGAACTGGAAATAAGATTTTTTTCTTAAGTTTTATGTACTAAAATAAATGAATGAAACTTTTTCTTTTCCTTTACATGAACCAGTCTGCCATGTATATGCTAAAGTACATTGTCTTTTTGGGGAATATGTTAAATTTACCCTTTTCCTTGCCTAAATGAAATGTGGACATAATTGAAATTAATTGTCTCAGTCTAGTTATTTTATATGAGATTGAATGATAATTGTGGTAAATGTTTAAATTTAAAAAAATTATTACTGTAAAAGACACATTGTCATTAATCATTCCCAAAGTATTGCCCCTTATTTGAAACTTACTTATCCTGTTCTTGACACTTTCTGAAGCAGTTCTGGAAGTCCTGTCTGGTGAGTATGACTAATAGAGTCATTATGACTGCCTTAGTGTCTTGAATGAATTCAAAATGTTTACATTTTATGGTCATTTTCACTTTGGGAAAGAGCCAGAAGTTGCCCGGTACGTGATCTGGTAAATAAGACAGATGAGGACACACCGTGATGTTTTTATGAACCTGCCTTTTCACTGGATGGCACTCAGCAGCAGCATTTGCTGTATTTTTCATCACACCTTTTAAAGACACTCACAGAAGACTTCCAGAACTTCTTTAGAAGGTGGCAAGAAGGATGGGATAAGTGTGTTCAAAGTGAGGGTGGAGTATTTTGAGGGACATTAATAGCAGTGGGTCTTTTAGTATAATAAAATTTTTACTTTAAATATTCATTGTATATTTTGATCACATGTCATATATGTGTGAAACTTACATTGTTAACATACATTGCATATTTTTAAAAGTTAAATCAACCTAAGGTCATTTCAAATAAAATCTATGTCTATATAGAGTAGCAATATATCATAAAACTGTATTTCATCTGGGAGCTATTTTAAAATGCTGAATAGCAAATCTTGACTAAAGCTATTGTTTAATAATGGTTTGATTTTCTCTTGTGACTTAAATATTCTTTACTGTAATGCCATTTTTCAAATCAGGTCAGCCATAACTTTATGTTCACATACTATTTATAAAGCATTGGATGGTAGGTTATAGAAGTTAAGGAAATAGAAACAAATAGGGATTCTGTTTCCTGTGGTGTCACAGACTAGGTATTCTAATCAACTCTCCTATAGAGAGAAACTTTTAAAAATGTAAGAAATAGCTGGTCCTGGTGTTGCATACCTGTAATCCTAGCTGCTTAGAAGGCTGAGGCATAAAGAATTAAAGTTGAAGGCATGGGCAAATTAGTAACACCCTCTAAAAAAAGTTAAAAAAAACAATGGCTGAGATGTAGCTAAATGGTTGAGTGCTTATCTAACATGTATGAGGGCTCTGGGTTTGAGCCTCATTCCTAGAAAAAAAAAAGTAAGGGAGGAAGAAGGAAAAGAGAAAGGACAGAAAAGGAAAGGGGAGGGACAGAAAAGCAATGTTAAAGCAAATCAAAGTCATTTTAATGAGGTAATTATCTCCCAATATTAAGCATCAAAATGTAAAAAAACAATGCAAAACTTAGAGATAAATTGAGTACTGATACTGACTTTTAACTTAAAAGCATTTACTTGAAAATCTTTCATGTCAGTTTTCATTATTTCATGAAAATGCAGGAGTAGAAGAAAAAGGTAGAGACTATACAAGTAGAGTATCTACTAGAAGGCTAACTTACAGCTAGAACCAAAATACTATGTCTACATATGGTAAATCGGGAAGAAATTGTCCCCTCCAAGGGCTACAGGGAGAAACATGCCTTCAGCTTTGATGTTGAGGAGGAATGGAAGTACACTCTGAAATTCCTGTAACCACAACTAAGCAAATGTAAACCATTACAGTGAAGTTTTAGAATACCAAAAATAGAAGATCCTCATAGTCATTGCAGTCATACTTTGGTACTCTTTCAAAACTCAACTTTGATGCAAAAGTTTTGTATTCCTGAGATTAATCTCACTTAATTGTGGAGATTAATCTTTTAAATTGCTATCATGGGGACCTTGGCCAGAGATGTGTATGAGCTGGATATGCAGAAGTAAGAGACTTTTGGAGGCACAGGCCCAAAACCCCCCTGAATGTATTGTTAGATATTAAAAGATAGCTGATAGAGCCATAAATCCAAGTATTATCAAAATACATTGCCTGATGGAATGACTGCTCTGGCCCTCATCCTCACCATACTCCAGTTTATTACTTAGATTGGCCCTAAGGTCAATCATGTGCAAGAGCACCCTGTTCTTACCCTGTCCTTCTCCTGTCCCCTAAATGAATTCATGGACAGCCATTTTTCTTTTGTGCTTTGTTGTTTTGTTTTCTCCTTTAGTACCATGAAATCTCATCCTCCTTTCTGGCTATGGAATATCTCTATTGAGAAATCTTATTAGGATAACATTGTCTTACATTTCCCTTATTTGCTGCTTTGAATATCCTCTCTTCAATTTTTGAGACATTGGTTATTCTTGGTATCTGTTTGGTTCAGTTGACTAGACTTGTAACCATTGTCCTTCCTATAATTGGATATTTGTAACTTTCTTGAGGTTTGAGAATTTTCATTATGACCACTTTGAATGGGATTTCTATTCCTTTGGCTTTTTTAAAAAATATTTTTTGGAGACAGGTTCTCACTGTGTAGTTCAGGCTAGCCTTGAGTTCACTGTTCAGCCCAGGTTGGCCTCTAACTTACAATGTTCCTTCTGCCTCAGTCTCTCAAGTGCTTGGATTACAGATATGCGCCACCACACCTGGTTCCTTGGGAATTTTTACATACTTCTAGAACCCCAGTAATTCGAATATTTGCTGTGTTTTAAAATTTTTCTTTATCAGTACATATTTTTAGCACATAATATTTACATTTTTTGTGGAGTTGGTATGTATATAAGACATTTTAACTCTTTGTTTGATCTCTTTCCCCTCCTTTCTGCTACCCTTCATCTCTTGATCCACTTCCCATTTCAGAAAGAGCTATATTTCTACTTCCTATCATCTATCTTCTGTTTTGTGCTTTAAAGCCTACTTAGTGATAATGTCTGATCTTTTTGATGATTTGTTGTATTCTTTTTGCCAGTGTCTTGTTGAGAATTTTGACATATATGTTCATTAAAGGGATCTGTAGTTCTCTTTTTTGTTTCGATCCTTGTCTGGTTTTGGAATCAGAGTAATGATAGCTTTCAGGAATCATATTGGGAGTACACTTTCCCTTTAAATTTTATTAAAGAGTTTTAAGAGTGTTAATGTTAGAGTTTTTTTTCTCCCAAAGTTTTTGTAGAATTCAGCATTGCATCCATCTGGACTTGAGATTTTCTTAGTTGGTAGGTTTTTTTATTACTTCTTCAATATCATTACATTTTATTGGAGTATTCTGAGTTTTTAAATATTCTTCATTTAGTTTTGGTTATATGTATCAAAGAATCTATCCATTTCTTATGAATTTAGTATTCATTAGCATACAAGTTTACAAAGCAGTTGTCAGTAATCTTTGTCATTTCACCAGTGTCTTTGGGATTTTACCCTTTTCATTTCTAAATTGTTTTGATTTGGGTCTTTTCTCTCCTTTCCTTGGTTAGATTGACCAAATGTTGGTGTACTGTTTATTCTTTTGAAGAACTGACTGACTCATTGATTATTTGTATCATTTTTTTTGTCTCAATTCTCTTGACTTCTCCTTAGATCTTTATAATTTCCTTCCTTGTGTTATCCTTGGGTTTCAATTGTTTTTGTTTTTCTGGGACCTTGAATCATCACATCATTAGGTTATTTATTTGCCCTTGCTCTGTCTTTGTGATGTATGCATTCACAGCTATAAACTTCCCTATTCGGACTACTTTCATTGTGTCCCCTAAGTTCTGGCATGTTATACTGGCCTTGTTATTTAGTTCTAGAAACTGTCCTACTTCATCTGTAACCCATTGTTTATTTAAGAGTATATATTTTTTCCATATATTTACATAATTCTGTGTTTCTTTTGTTGGTTTCTAGTTTCACTGCACTATGAAGATATTTATGATATAACTTCAGTTTTTTGTATTTATTTAAACTTTTTTTATTGGCTAGTAAGTAGTTCATTGTGGAGAAACTTTTGTGTGCTCCTGAGAAGATGTTTATTCTGTTGCTGAGTGGAACACTTGGCAGATACCTATTAAGTACATTTGCTTTAAGGTTTTTTCAATCCTGGTAAATTTTTTTTTTTTTTGGTCTAATTGATCTCTTTGTGTTAGGGATATTGAGATCTCGCACTATAATTCTGTTTATGTTTCTCTGGTCTTTTATGTCCAGTCATACTTTTATGAAGTTATGTATGCTATTATTTGGTACATATTTGTTAATTGTTATCTCTTCCTGTTGGATTATTTTTACTCAACCGAATGTAATGCCTGTTTTGATCAGTTTGGCTTGAAGTTCACTTTCTGTGAATACATAATAGCTGTATAAGATAAGATGATATAATAGCAAATATTAAAATGATGATTTTATTAGATTTATTCAATACAAGAGTCCTCTGGTTGAAATTACACCTCCAGAGTGATGCTCGGGATAGCCAGTACATAAACAAATAGTCTGCCTGAGTGATGCTTGTAAACTATTAAGTGCTTAACGTATTTCTCATTAATTGGCCATCAATAACAGCCCTGTCTTCTCATTCTGTCACTCCATCCTTACACTGTTTACTTCTACTGCCTACATTTTCAATAGAATTTTTAATCTCTTGAATTTCAATTTGGAGCTTTTCTGTGTGCTCTTTAATTTTTTTTTGTGCTGGCCATTCATGTTTTGCATCACTTTGTTTAGCCCTGCTGGATTTTTGTTAGTGTCTTCTTTAGATTCACTGATCATTTTGTTTATTTGGTTCAGTATTTCTTTTCTTGTATCTTCCATGAGGTTGGCAAACTGCTTGTCTTATTGATCTGTTTTGTTATTTCCTGTGGGGAGTGATTGAACTGGAGATTGATCACACGTGCAGAGTGCCTGAGGCGAGCCATGTGAACAAGCTGTTCCAGATTTGAGAATATGAGACATTCTAGGCAGAGGAGTTTCAACTAACAGTAGCCTCCTGATTCCTTCACCTGACCGCAGCTTTCTTCATTCTACTTCTTCATTTCTTTATCCTCTGTTGTCCTTCACCCCTGAAATTTCAAGAGCTGTGCTGGATGCAGCAGTCTGCCCTAATTCAGCTGTGTGGCATTTGTTTGCTTCATTTTTATACCCCATGGATCAGTTTTGGGGGAGTTACACATTTTTGGAGACACTTTGTTGGCTTGTATTTACATGTTTCTCTGTCTCTGTCTCTGTCTCTGTCTCTGTCTGTCTGTCTGTCTGTCTCTCTCTCTCTCTCTCTGTATGTGTGTGTGTGTGTGTGTTTGTGGATTGATTGTAGTGGAAAACTCTTTTCTAATACAGAGACCTCTTTATATAATAACAACTTTTCAGTGGTGTCTCTGGGCCTGGCTAACTGTTAACTTTTGCCTATGTCCTAGGATTCAGCCATATCTGTTTACTTGGGAGGGGATCTTGCAGCATTTGCCCCAGTACCTAGTTTGCTAGGAAGTGACCACAGTATTTTAACTGATCTGCCCACCAGTCAATCCAAATATTGACATCTTAAGAAAATCAATTAATAGCAACAGATTGGCTATTGTAATAAAATCAGCTGCAATCATAACATCAAATAAAAATTGAATACTGACAAACTGTAAGGACCAATAGTGTACTACCTTAGCCACAGAAAAGAGAATAATTATGACATGAGCACTATGACAGATCAAATATTGAACTACTGTTGTCCTACAGTAAATATCTATAAAATGGAAGAACTTTACCTGAACTAACAATAGAACAGTATTCAACAGCAATTGTATAAAATTAATTAGTTCTCTAGAGAGTCATAAAATAGGTACACAAGGAAGAGTAAAAGGTACAGGGAACCAGAAAATTAAAAACCAAAGTTTGAAAAATTAATATCAAGATGTGAGAAGGAGGAGAGAAATGTAAATTGGGGATCCTACTGAGGTGGAGAAGAAAGTTAATAGTATTAAAAAACAGTCACAGGGAAAAATGAACAAGAAAAGAACAAAAAAGAGCAAAGTACAGTAAATAAAAGATAAAATGGGAGACAAAAAAAGTTAAAAGAAAAAAGAGACAAGAATAGAAACTAAAAGAAGAGGAAAACAGAGAAAAACTTCACCCCTCAAAAAACTTGATGATTAAAAGGTGAAAATAATTTTAAAAACAGAAAAATCAAAAACAGATTGAGTAAAAAGTAAAATTTCTGTGTTTTCGAAAGAGTAGTTTCTTTCTAAAGTCTGATATCTGGGGATCCGGAGAATCACAATTTTCTCTACATAGCTTGATGGCCTGTGAGTTTTTGAGACACCAGAGGCCCATCCGTCCGTTCATCCCAGACTGTGATTACTGTCAGAGCCAAGGCCCACCCACTGGTAGATGGGAAATACAGTCAGTGCTCTGGTCTCTGCAGGATGTAGTGGGGTCTGGTTCCCTCCTTCCTTCCCTGCTGTGTATTCTCCTCATCCAGGATCAGGTCAGTTGATTCATCCTGAGCTCTTCTTCCCTGTTCTGAAGGGAAGCAAGCTGTTGAGCTAGCTTGGAGTTGGTGGACTGTGGTACTCTCTGGTACTCTCTGTGGTACTCTCGGAGCAGAGCACCATGTGTCTCATCAAGGCCTGCTGTCTTTCACTGGGACTGGGCACCACCTATCTATTGTGGGCCTGCTTGCCCACACAGAGGCTGAGCAACATGTGTCTAGCACAGGTCTGCTTGCCCAAATCTCAAATATTTGCTCTTTTTTTGTGCTAGCCCAAAGCTCCATACTCTTTCTTTATTTTTTAATTCTAATGTTTTCTCCTCTGATTTTAGATTTTCAAATAAACCTATCTTTCAGCTTGCAGATTCTTCCCTTTTATTTGATTTGTTCTGCTATTTATGTCTTCTATCACATTTAAAAATTTGTTGTTTTTTTTTCTAAACTATTCAACTGGGTGTGGTGATGCACACCTGTAATCCCAGCACTCAGAGGCTGAGGCAGGAGGATCACTGTGAGGTCAAGGCTAGCCTGGATTACAAAGTGTGAGTTCAAGGCCTGTCTGAACTGTAATGTGAAAAACAAACAAACAATTTTTTTTGTAAGTTTGTGCATCACACTATGAATTTGAAGCTCACTTTCTTGAAGCTCACTAAGTTTCTGTAAAATAACTAGTTTTAGTTTCCTATCTGATAGTTCTCAGATACTGGTTATTGTGTGGTTTGTTTCCAGTGACTTATTTTGTACATTGGGTGAGGTCACGATTCCCTGAAAGTTCTTTTAGCTTCTTACCATATGGTATAGTTTTTACATTGCAGGATTAAATGCTTATTCCAGTTTTCATAATTTGACTTTCCTTGTGTCTCCCCTTTTAGAAATTTCTAAGCATTTCACTTCTCTGAGTAGATGAATCTTTTTGCTATTTCAGCACTAGAGGATACCCCAAGCCCAGTTTTGTTGCATATCCACAGTAGGTGCAAAAGATTATGCAGAATAGACTTAGAAACATATCTTTTTGGGCCCAGGCTAGGCTCAGATGCATTATCTATAGCCTGTGTTTGGCGCTGCAGAATTCTTCTTGGCTGTAGGCCTCAAAACGGGAGGACTCGCCCTAGGAAGGGAGCATAGACAGTACTATGGGCTGTTACCTGCTGAGGTGGACTCATAGCCCAGATGTGATGCTGACTGGAATAAAGGTCCTGTCGGCTGTGGTGTCTGCACTGATACAGAGCCATTCTCTGGAGCACTGGCCTGGTGATGAGGACTGTTAGAATCTGCCCACTTTTAGGTTTCAGCAGCCTGACCCTGAATTCTAAGACTAAAGTCCTCTATTCACCTTATTGTCTTGCCCCAGGGACATGAGCCTTGCTCCTTGCTGTGCTCCCCAAGGTCGGGGAAGGTAATGAAGATATTCCATTAGTTTTCCAGGCTAATTCTTAGCTGGGTCACAAACGAGTCTGATAGCTGCAAGGAAAGAGTGTGCATGGCACCTAGGCGTCATTTGGCAGTGATGCATGCTGAATCATGAAATTGTGCCACCAGGTTTCAGCTGTCTACATAATACCTGCAGGACAAGACGCTCCATGTAGAAGCCCTGGTCTGGGATCACAGGCTTTTGGGCTCTGCTGTGGTAACCTTGGAACTGAGTTCCAAGGTGAAGTTCTTTGCTTGATTGGGCACTGTTCCCTAGTGAGAGGACTTGCTTCTTGCTCTCCTGCTCAAGGTCAGCAGAAAGGTAGCAGAGGCAGTTTCTGCCTGGCTGAGGAGTGTCCAGAGTATGGTCTGTGGATACTGACCCAGAGAGAAGGGCCTTGGGAAGTGCCTGTCCCTAGGTTTCACTG
>PVLA01010276.1:0-65129 GCA_004027455.1 Hydrochoerus hydrochaeris
GAAAAGTTCATATCACAGTGATATATGTGCACCCATGTTCATAGCTGCACAATTTGTGATAGCTAAATCCTGGAAACAACCAAGATGCCCATCAACTGCAGAGTGGATGAAAAAGATGTGGCATTTTTATACAATGGAATATTACTCAGCTATAAAAAAGGATGATCTTGAGACCTTCATAGGCAAATGGAGACAACTTCATTAGTGAAATAAATGAGAATCATATTTATAAATATCATATTGTGTCTCTAGTGTAAAAAGTAAATAAGAACTACAAGTGTAATAAAACCAAAATGTGTAATTGCTATTGTAAAAAGAGAGAAAAAGAAAGTGCTCTGAGGGATATAACTGCATGTAAGTTTGAGTGTGTAAAATAGATGACCATATTGCTGAATCTTTGTTGGATCTTTGAGCAAAACTGTTTGTAGTCTGACTGTTTGAATATTTACTATGTACCCTTTAACTTTATAACTTGAACAACTACATCCAAGATGACAATACGTAATTTACAAATTACTGATTTTTTAGTGGGGCTTTTTCTCATTCTCCTTTTTCTCTTTCTTTTAGAATTCTGTATTATTGCTACCCTTTTTTGGTTTTTTTTCTTTTTTTCTTCTCTTTAAATAAAATTTTAAAAAGGTATAACTGCTATTGTAAAAAAAAAGAGGAGATAGGAAGCGCTATAAAAGATATAGCTGCATGCATGTTTAGATGTGTGGGATTGATGACCATATTTCTAGGTTCTTGTTGGATTGTTGAGCAGATCTGTTTGCACTCTCACTGCTTTAGTGCCTACTTTGTGTGCTTTAATCCTGTAACTTGAATAACTATTTCTAAAAGAACAATGTGTAATGTATCAACTAGTGATTTCTTACTATTTATCTTCTTTTCTTGAAATTCTGTAATATTTCTACCTTTTTCCTGTTTTTTTTTCTCTTTAAATAAAAAAATAAAAAAAAAAGTGAAGGAGGAAACCTGGGTGTGGGCAGATCCCAAAAGATCGTGGTGGGGAAGCAGAGAAAGAAGCGCAAGTTGAGAATAAATAAGAAAGAAAGTGAAGGAGAGGGGCAGCCACTGGGTGGTAAAGAACACTGTGGAAAGGGCCATCGGTAGAGACTGAGGGGGAATACTAACTAATGTAGAGACCAAAATGCTTGATAAGACTTTAGGCACAATGGTCTAAATAAAATAGAAGTTCCTTTCTCTCACATGCAACAGGAGAGAGAGAAAGAGAGACTAAAGAAGTGTCTGGTTCTTTCCACAAAGTCTCAAAGGTCTTTCTATCCAGGGCGCAGCAGTTCAATGGGATCCTATCTTTGCTGATATAACCATGGCTGGCTCCTTCTCAGAGTGTCCAAGATCCAGCCCATGGAAAGGGGAAATCGGGATTCAGTACAAACAGCTTCCATGTAAGAATGTGATCCAGAAGCTACATAGGTCCTTTTGGCAAGAACTGAGGACATGATCACACATGGCTAATTGTTCATGTTTTTCCTGAAAACTCAGGGGGCTTTGACTAAAAGGAAGGAGAAGTTAGACATTTGGAATCTAGGCTCAGCCACTAGGTTCCTGGAAGTTGTGGTAAGTATTATACAGGCAACCATCTCTCTCCTTCACAGAGTTAGGCCCATCTGTGCTAGTTCCTAACCCCAGTCAAATGGATACTGTTAGAATGCCCTGAAGAATTTTAGACTCTCTACTCTCAACATGTCAGCTGCCACCCTACTTTTGCACTCCGAAGATGGCCTTGCAACCCAGCTAATGCTGCATGACCTGAAGGCTATGCCCACCTCTGTCTTCCCCTCCCTGAATCCTGGCCAGTCTGCCAACCTAACTCTGGAAATACACACTAGAGCCAAGCAGAAAGGGAGAATGTATCACATTCCAGGGTTGTGCATTATGTAGGTCGTGATTCCCTTTTATTTTTTATCTTCCCCTAACCACTGACTCTTTTCTCAAAATGCATTCTCTTGGCCTCACATAAAGCTATTTCTTTTTTTTTTTCCCCCTCTCATTCCCTTCACCAACACAACCACTGACTTGTTTCCAAAACTCCTAGTCTGACATCTCCTATCACTGAGCTAAAATTGTCACTGAAGTTATATGTAATGGCCTTTTCCTCCTCCACCTAGCTGGGTCTCATTAGGCATAACTGACCACCTCTTCCTTGCAATCTCATCCCTTCTGTGCTGTGATGCACTGATCTGCACATCTGCCCTCTAACACTCCTCTTCCTGATCCTCTAGTCTTGCTCTGAGTGTTTCTTTCTTTGATTCCTAAAGAGGCAGATAAAGGTTAACACAATGTCTGTATAAGAGTAGTCATCGTACTAGCCTGGTAGAGTAAAAAAGACATAACCTGGGTTCAAAACCAGTTTTGCAACCTACTTGGTGCATGACCTTAGTAAATTACTTGGTATCTCTGTGTTCATTTCCTCCTTGGAAAAAACAATACTACGAATACTTGTCTTTCAGTGTATATTATCAGACGACACAACTACCTAATAAACAACTCTCCTAAGCCTCAGTAGTTTAACAAACATCTTAGAGTTCAATGAAAGTAAGCAGAGGCCAAGAATTTTAGAGAAATTCAGTCTAATGACTCTAGGTTTTCTGTCTCAGCATCCCACAAGATAAAAAGGCGAGCAAGTGTGTGCAGAAGATTTCATGTAGTATCCTACAGAGACCAGATATGCAAGGAGAATCTATTATTCCTGCCCATATTCCTTTGGCCAGAATTACATGACTCAACATGATAGCCAGGCAAGGTAGGAAATGTAGTTCCTGGAGAAAAAAAGAAAGGATTTCATGAACACTTCCACCACAGGGTTGTTGAGAAAATAGAAATCATAGAAGTAAATACTATGACTTTTTCTGGAACATAGTAGATACTAATGAATAATGTTTATTCATTTAAAAAATCATTTTTAACTGTTTGTCAGCTTTTCCAAGTGTTTACATCTGAGCAAACACAGGCTGAGATAAATAGGGATAAATAGGGAGTCTAAGGAACAGACAAAGAGGAAAACAAAGATGTGGACAGAAATGGAAGTGCAGGATGGTTTTGGAGGCTTAGAGTGTAGGGGATTCCCAAGGAACAGAGAGCCCAATGGAACTGAGCACAGCCTCTGATTCCCCAGTCAGCCCTGGTTCCCACCTGAGCCAGAAGGGGCTTAGAAATATCAGAGTTTCCTTGGAAACCGTTTCTCTGGCCTTCTCTGCATGTTGTCAGCCAAGCTGGTTGTAATCAAACCCCCACGGGGCAGAGAATGAGCTCTCAAACTGCCATCCTGGGGTTCCATCCAAATTGCTTGCATTTCCTATTTAAATTGGTAATTTCCCCACAAGTGTTTCCCTTGCCCATCCAGAGATTTGCTGGGAAGGGGAAGCTCTGGATGTATATCCCCCCCAGTTATACCCCAGAGTCCCTGGGAGCACCTCCAATCAGGTCTGGGTCCTCTGCCAATGCTGAAGACCTCTGGTGAAACTAAGTCTCAAAACCAACTGCAAGGCTAGGGTCCTCTTCTTAGGCCCTTCCACCACACAAAGGGCCACAGACACAGACAGTGGAGAAAAGAGGCCAATGGGAACCACGGCAGGTGACTCCAGAATGGTGAGTATCATGGTCCAGACAGAATGATGGGGAGCAGGATATGTGTGCCTGTTCAAAGTGGAAAGATAGAATCTGAGCCAGGCACTGATCATCTTGAAGTACTCAGAGCTGAGGCCGCGGGATAATAGAGCAGCTGGGAAAGCCCCAGGCTATCAGGCAAAGAAATTCCAGGAGGTTCTGAGGGCCTCAGCTCTGCTCCCTCAGTTACCAGCCAAGCCAGTCACCAATAACTCTACGAGAAAGTAGACTGAATCCGTCTTTCAGTTTCAGAATGAGCAGAAGCTGTATCTCAAACAAGGACAGACACACATGCAATGTAGATGCACAAGTATAGATCCTACATGTTCACAGACACGTACCAGAACCAGACTGGGCACACAGCACGCAGCCACATAGACAGGCTCAGTGAGCGTACGTGCCCGTTGACACAGCTCTAGCTGGCTGTCCCAAGATGATCACTGGACAACAGATGCAACTGAAATCGAGGCAGTCCAGGGCCAGGGATGGACTCTTTGCAGGTGGCTAAAATGGGGCAGCTTGGACTTCAAATTGCTGGGACAGATCTAAGGAGATTTGGCCAAATTGGATTTAATCCAAGATTGAGCCTGGAGGCTAACATGGATTTGATGTGTACAGCAGAGAATGGAACATCTTAGTGGGTCTGGGTTAGGACCTACAGGTGGGGAGCAGGTTCTCAGACTGCCAGGGGTAACAACCAGGAAAAACCCCTGGGAGAGGCCTTTCTGCCAGAGAAATTGGATGTCAGAGGTTTGTGCCAGGGCAGAAGAAATTAAACTAGGAATTGCTATTTAGCCAAGGCCCTTCCAGTGAGAGGACTGAGCTCATGGGCTCTAGGTGCCCTGGAGCCTCAGGCCCTCAAATCCTGCTATTGAGGAAGAAAGGTCAGGTACCAGGCCCACTCCTGCCATGTTGGCTCCCCACCCAGAGTGAGGTGGGGTCACAGTGAGTTCAGGGTCTTGGTGGGCAGATCCTGAAAGCAGATAGCCTCAGTATCTGCAGCTTGAGTGGGCTGACCTGAGCCAGTAAACCCTGGACTCTGTCATTCGCTGTGTTGCCAGGATGACATTGGGAAGACTTCTCTCTACCTGTAGAATCTGCCTTCAGGGGATTCTCTCCCTCCTCTGTGCCCCCTCCCTCCCTCTGCCAGTTGGAAGGGTCTCAGGTGCTGAGAGCCTGGTGTCTTTGCCCACTGAAGGGAGCTGTGAGCTGATCTGTACCACTGAGAGGAGTAGGAAGCAGGTGCTGGATTCCAACACCCACAGTGACTGTCCCCAACATTTCTTCTCTTGCATAGCCCTAAGAAGATTTCACAGAACTCACAGCCCACCTGCTCCTTTCTAACAGACAGATATGAGAGAAACAAGAACCACAGCAGGGTCTATGCAACCAGCTGTATGTAGCTGCAGCTCTCCCCAGATAGAGGGGCTGCAGGGGGAAGGAGACATGGGAAGGGTGAAATTTCTGAACACTCAAGAGTTTCCTCACCACCTAGTATCTACCTATAGAAATCTCCCCTTAGCTCTCTCTCCTGCTATATATTTCTGGTGTCTTTCTACCACTTTACCTGCTGAAAGAGTCTTACTTAACTTTCAAACCCCTCTACTCCATAATAGAAGTTTTCCATCTACTATGAAAATTTTCTCCCATATTCCTTCTATCTGATGAATTATTTACTCCTTTTGGGGGGCTACCTGCATTGTATGACCATCTATTCATGTCATGGGTATCTGTCTTCCTCACTAAACAGGAACCTCCTGGTGGGTAGAGGTTCATCAGTGCTCGTCTCTGTAGCGCCATCTCACCACAGGATCTGACAGAACATGTGCAAGAGAAGCATTGTAAGATTGCAGTTAAAAGAGTAGGCTCAGGAATAATCCAGATCTGAGTTCAGATTTCAGCCTAGCTCATCTAACTGTGGGACCTAAATGAGCTGTGTCAACTCTAAGCCTTGATTGGTCCAAATATGAAATGAAAATAATCATCTTTATCATTTGTGAGTTGTCATAACTAACAATGACATAATGAATGTAGAGAGGTTAGTCCAGTAATAGGCATGCTAACTACCTTTGTTATTATCCCTTGAGAATCCAAGCTGTTGATTGGTCTATACAGCACCTTCCCCTTAAAAAATCTCAACAGCAAATGAATAATTATAATCAAGTATGGCAAAGTCTGTGGCAGCAGGGGTGATCTGGGAGCCTAAAAAGGAGCCACTGTGTTTGCTGCCACGTGATCTACTAGTTAAGTTCATTGTCTTTGGTACCAGAAAGTCCAAGTTCAAATCCTGACTCAGACAGTAAGTAGCTGTGTGTACTTAAATTATACAAACACTTAGAAACTGAAATATACTGGACATACAATATACAAATTGTGCAAAATACAGAGGGTGAGCCAGAAAGATTTCCATAAGAAAGTGACCTCAGAACTTGGTGAATAATTTTCCAGGTGGCAAGGGGAGCAAAAGCATGTCTAGCAGAAGAAGAACAGGGTCAGAGGCTGGTGTCTCCAAAGGACCATGAAATGTTAGGTGGTTCTATGTCCCTAAATGAAGTGAAAATAGCAGAAAACAACCTGCAAAGAGAGACAAGAACCAGACTGGAGAAGATTTAGAATGTCACACTCTGATTTGTGGTACATACTTCCAATGATTGAATTCCTATTCTAGAATATACTTGTTATATGCATACAGGATCGATAAATATTTGTAGAAAAAAAATGAGGGACACTGAGACTGATCTGTGACTCTTTTTCCCTGCCAGATTTCCAATTCTGCCATAACCTGGCTGCAAAGCCTTGGACATATTACATAATGTCTCTGAGCCTTGTTTCTTCATCTGAAAGGGGAATACAAGGAGTGGGCAGCACTGTCTTGCCCTCTTCATGGGTTATCATGGGGAATGAATGATAACAAGCCTGTTCACACCTGCCGCATAAAGGGCTCTCGTGTTTTGGTTGCAAAAACTCTCCACAAATAACTCTGAAACTTCTAACTTCTTCTAATAGACACTTTTGCACCAAACCCTGCTGTAGGAGCTTCATTATTATCTCATTCAGTCTTCTTAACCACTCTATTAAGAAGGCTTTATCATCCCACACTGTAGATCCTACGTTCAAAAACATTAAGTAATTATCTACATGTATGGTATATTGAGGGTACCCAACCAGAGTCAGTGCTGACTTTCTGACCCCAGTTTTTCTCATGCCAAACTCCTGCCACTGCTCAAAGAATTTCTTTAAAGCAATAAGAAACTTATTTTTCAGAGAAATGTGACATCAGTGGAGCTATGCTCTGAACATTGCCTGTCTTAGTTACTTCCTTATTGTAAACATAATATATCCAACACCCACAAGTCAAAGGAGGAAAAGTTTATTTTAGTTCAAAGTTTGTAAAGGTTTCAGTCCACAGTTGGCTGGCACAAAGGCAGGGAAATATGGTAGAGGGGTGTGGAAAAGGAGAAACAGCCTACAGCAGGGCTGGCAGGAGGTAGCAGCAGCAGTGAGCCTGCTTACTTCCTGTCCCTTTATATTCCATCCAAGCTACAAGCCTGTTGACTGGTATCATCCACACCCAGAATTATGCTAAGCAAATTTAGTTATCACACACCCTTACTCTATATTCACACACCCTAAACCCACTTACCTCCAAAAAGCCCCACATATGAGCACATGAGACTTTGAGGTGACATCTAACCATAAGCTATAACATCACTCAGTATTCACATGTTAAAATTTAGTCACCACTGTGATAGTAGTAAGAGGTGGGACCTTTAGGAGGTGATTGTTGGGGCTAAGGACCTTATGATAGAGATGCAAGGGACCCTTCTTCTCTTCTGCCATGTGAGTTGTCCCCTCTGGGAGACTTGGTAACAAGATGTCAGCTTGGAATCAGAAACAGCCAGTCTTCACTAGACATCACACTTGTCCATGCCTTGATCTTGGTCTCATCAGCCTCCAGAACTGTAAGCAATAAATTTCTCTATTATTTACAAGTTACTCGGTTCAGGATGTTTTGCTATAATGTCAGAAATGGACTGAGACTGATGGGCATCTCAATTTATGAAAAAAAGACCAGCATTCTCCTTCTATGGAGGCAGGTGTGGGGAGCACCATCTCTGACCCCTTTGCCCTCACTCACTCACCCAGCCAGCTCTCCACCCACCCCACTGACCCCTGACCCCTAAGCCAAGCGAACACAGCCCAGAACCACAGCTCTTTTCTCACCTCCCCATCCAAGCCTCACACCCAAGAGACTTGCATGAAAGTTGGATCCACCAATCAGCCTGATATCAGAAAAACAGACCCTGAGCTCCGAAGCTCACAGAATAAGAAATATTTTCCTTCTGATCCCTATCCAGTTTCCTGATAAGCCCAGCTTGCCACATCTTAATATTCCTCTGCTAACATGTCTGCTGGTCCCTCAGATGTCTGGTTCCAGCCTGCTAGCCTTTGAACTTGAGACATTCTAAGTATCTAGTAGTTGACTTAGTCATTTGGGGAGACTTGAAAGACAATCCAGGCAATGGTCAGTCAGCTCACCTGCACAGAAAATCTGGAAAGCCTGGCTGTTCTCCCTGAGGGCTCCTCTCCAGGGATGGCTGCTTGAATCAAAGAGCTGGGAATCATGGCAAATTCATTTGCAGCCACAACAGGGTCCTGTTAGCGGGCTGTCCTGGGGGTGGGAGCTGGAAAGCTCAGCTATGTCTCTATCAGAAGCTGTGTTCTTGGACATTTAATAACCTGCTCCGCTTGGCTTAGCACTGTCCGAGGCTGGAATTGGACTTCTATCACATGGTTCCATGGCTCAGAACTGGCACAGACAAGCCAACTCCCCCACCCTCTGGCTGAGGACAAACCACCACTGTTCAAGCTTCAGTCAGTCCCCACTGCTCCGAGGACCCTGCCATGGCCATACCTCCCTTCCTGAAAAGGTGGAGATACCAAGGGGGCCTCAACAACTACCTTATTTCCCCAAAAATAAGATCTATCTGGAAAAGAAGCCATAGCATAATTCTTCAGTGTATTCATACTATAAGCCCTATCCCCAAAATAAGCCTAGTTCATAACATTAGCCAGATGGATACATTTTTGTATGACCATTGCAACACACAATAGACATATTAAATTATAAAATAATAACAATAACTCGGTATGTCATGTGTTGTGACAAACGTACTTAATGCATTTGTGTGGAATAAAGAAATGTTTTCTGAATTTTGGTGCCTGAAATTTTTCATTGCTTTTGTGTGGGCCCTCATTCTTTGTTTGTTTGATGTTTGTTTTGGTCTTTTTGAGACAGGGTCTCTATGCAGTTCAGGCTGGCCTTGAGCTCACTTTGTAGCTCAGGCTGGTCTCGAACTCACAACAATCCTCCTGCCTCAGCCTCCCGAGTGCTGGGATGACAGACATGAGCCACTGTGCCCGGCTTGGGCCCTCATTCTTAACCATCCTCATTTTTGTTGTCACTCCTGTCTCATAAGCCTTCAGTTAACACCTAATTTAGTGGAAACTTCATGAAGCCTGGCCCGCAAGAGGTCTTGGCGTGGGTGAAGACTCCATGGAATAAAATCATCGACAGCTGTGTTGTCAGTGCACTATGTTCAGGCTGCATGGACAAGAAGTGCTCGTGTAAGGAAAGCTCTGTGGCTAGACATGAGAGACGGGGCCAATGGTTCTATAGGAAATGGAGTACCAAGAAATTCAGGCTGGAATTCAGGGTTTGGAGAGTTAAGACAATGCTCCAGAAGATGACATGACTGTATGTCAATATGAATAGATTTTTGTACATGAACAAATGTAAATTGTTAACATGAAAAAATAAGACATCCCCTGAAAGTAAGCCCTATTGTATCTTTTGGAGCAAAATTTACTATAAGACCCAGCCTGGTTTTGAAGAAAATATAATACCCTTATCATCCTCCATCTCAGTGGGAGAAATTCCTCTTGGGTCCAAGGTCAGCCCTATACCCTTATCTCCACCCTCTCACACCCCCACAAAGATCTGTACCTACAATTTCTCCCTTGTCCCCTACCAAGGAACAGGCTGGAGATCCCATTAGATGGCTTTCCCAGGATGTCTCTATCACCATAGCTAACGGATCAGAGTCAAGTCCAGGCTCCATCACTCACCAGCTGGGTCATATCTGTATATTACTTTCTCCATCTGTGAAGTGTAAATCCCAGACCCTATCACAGAGGCAGTATTGCTCCAAAAAGAGGTCTAAAATTCAGCTGAGTCTAAAAATCAGCTTTGGAGGAAGAATATGCCCTTGGCTTTTGTGTTAAGACTGAGTTCAGCTGTTCAGAAAAAGAAAAAAACAACAGTGGTTCAGATAAGACAGAGACTCCTACTACCCCATGGCACAAAATGGCTGCTTGAACTTCACATCCCCCTTCCAGCCTGCAGGATGAAGGAGTAAAACCTGACAAAGGTGCAGAGGAAACATGACTCCTTACTCCTTGCTAGCCACAACTTAGCACATGACCACATTAAGCTTCTTAGGAGGTTGAATGTGGTCATGGCTGTGTCTAGCCAAAACACAGGGATTCTGAACACTGAGGGAAAACAGAGAAGCCTCTGAGGGTTCCCCATGGTGAGGAGTCCCCCCACCATGTTCTGCACTGTCCCCTTTACACACCTCTGAGGAAATCTTTTTTGTCTTCTTCATGCTTCTGTGGTCTTTTTACTATGGCTCATGACTGTAGAGTGGACAGATACAGTGATGATCCAACTCAAAAGTTTGGTCAGTTCTGTAGTTATGGGCTGATTATCCTGGGCCCAGCCACCGATCACTGCAGATCCCAGGCACAGCCTGCTATAGATTGAACCTTCCTAGATCTTTGCTATTCCATGTATGTAACCCAGTATCATTGGCATCACCTTGGAGCTTGTTAGAAATTCAGAGACACACGCCCCTCATCAGAATCCGTACTATCGTTTCAAAGCAACTCAAGTTTCTTACGGGTAAGTAGAACTAGGACAGCATTTGAAGTTTCAGATTTATCCCATCTTCCAATTTATCTCATCTTCCTTCAGGAGAGAAATAATTTGACAACAATGGAGGGTATATTTCCTCTACATCTGTCCTTTCCTTCTTATTTCTCTAGAGACCCAATATCCCCAAGGCAACTCCTATTGTCATATATAGGCCCCCGAGTTCCTGTTCTCTTATACGCCACCATCACTTACTCCATCTGCCAAGCTAAGTCCTTCCAGCCACCCTGCCTGACAATGGGCATAGCTGTGGAAAATTCTTTCATGTTGTGTTATTTGAATATTACATCATAAGTTTACTGGGTAAGATGGAAAGAAAGCAGGTCAGACACCTAGAAGAATACCAGAAACATGGAAGATAGCCAATAAGTAGTCGCTACCCTTATGACCCTTGCACGACTTTAACTATCAATAAATGTGACCCAAGCCAGAGCTTCATCACCAACGTCCACCACCCAGCATCAACACAAAGTGGTTCTCAGGTGTGGCTTCAAGCTGATTCAGTTGAGTGGAAGGAGAGATGATCAAACACAGGATTGGCCAATGAAAAAAGGGGATTATAGACAGAAAGCTGAGCCCAGTTATGAGGACAGGTAAACAGGGATTTGTTTGCAGAATAAAGAGAAAATCAGCTTGATAACAAAGAGAGATAGTCCAAAGAGAAGCAGATCGATGGTAGAGGCCAGTGCTGGACCTTAAAGGCCAGTGAAGAATTATGGATTTTATGCCAAAGGTAAATAAGGAACCATGAGGATATTTAAAAGTAGAAACCTGGCACTGAGGGCAGAAAGAGGAGTAAACTAGTGTTCTGCAGTGGTGAAGAGGAGGGAATGGATGGAGGACACATGGGCAGGGAAATGAAAAGGAAAGACCCTAACGGGTTTGTTGAACAGTTGGGTATGAGAAGGAGGAAAGTGGAGGATCCATGGGTCAATGATGATGGTGACATCAGTGACAAACAAGGCAGCTCAGAGACAGCAAGGCTTGCAAGTGGAAAGGTTTTGTTTACAACTCCAGTCCTTCACCTGATCAGCATGCCACACGCTTGTCGGCCCTCTGCGTATGTCATGGAGTGCAGAGTCAACAGCATATCTGTTCTCAAGGGAGGTACAGCCTAGGGACAGAAAGACATCGAGGTGACTGTGGGACATTCAGGAGGATATATATATATACAGTGAGCAGCCAGGGCTGGAGACAGTTTTGGATTCATTCTGCCCGGGATGCATATTTCAAAAGCTGTCAAGAGCTGGAGAGATCTTTAAGAGCATTCTTTAAGGCCCAGATTTCAACCTTGCATGTTCTACACTACCCAGCCAAGGTCAATGTCCTTTTGTAGGACCTGCTCCAAGGCCCTGGAGAGAGATACCTGGCCCAGTGGACAGGGGCTCTGGCCTCTTGATTACTTGCTGGTAGGGAGTCTCGTGATTGCAATCATGTGATTAAGGATTCATGCTCTCAACAGAGCTGAGCAGACATGCGTTGAAGAACTTGGGCTAAGTAGAATTGTTTTTAGCTAGCTTGTGAGGTAGAGGAGGGCTTTCTGCAGCAGTGTCCATGGATACCTCATCCCTGCAGTTCATTCCTTCCTGCATGTTGTTTCTCCCACATCCCTCTGGAGTGCCCGTGAACCAGGTGGCGGCCACTTCCTCCATCTGCCTAAATTCACATTCATCTTCCTCTCTATAACCCCTGCTACCTAACCCCATCCCCTTCTCTCTCTCTCTCTCTCTTTCTCTCTCTCTCACTGTCTCTCTCTTTCTCTATGTCTGTCTCTCTCTCTCTTCTCATTCTCCTCTTCCTCTTCCTCTTCATCCTCCTCCTCCTAGCCCTTGTAAAGCCAATGAAGCAAACAGGTCCATGGTTAATTTGACACATAATAAATAGTATGAATATTTCATTGGGAGGTAGGTTACATGCAAGATACATACTATAGAAATTATATCTTTATCTGCTCTAATTGTGCACTGTATAATTTATCATGAGTTCTATAGTCAATGGGCAATTGATATTTATATCTCTTCTATACAACCCATATGCTAACACTAAGTGGTATAAATGATGCAGAAGTTTAAGGGCATCACTTTCTAGATCTACAATCTCCTGGTTCTCACTCCTTAGGCAGAACGTAGATGCCGGAAAACAGCAATCCAGTGTAGAAGACATTGCTATCTGCTTTCCATTGTGGTTTCCAGGAATATACTGTAGGAGGTACTCCTTTCTTTTCAAAATCTACTCCTTCAGGAATTTCATCAGCCTGGACCAAAAACTTTAAATATATACATTTCCTTTGACTCTATACTTCTATTTCCAGAAACTTATTCTGAAGAAAATGTGAACGAGGACATTTGGGGAGCACTGTTTAAAATAGGTACACATGAAAAAGGAAAGACCCTAGACATACCACCTACAGTGGAATGGTGTGCAGGTTATTTACCCAGTGTCTCTCAGCCTGAAACTACACTTCCAGAAACAGCTGCTGCTGAGACCAGGACTCCGCACACAACATTCCCTAGTCTCTAGGACCAGCTGGCTTCCTGTTAGATTCCAGCAGTAGGAGGCACTTGAGAAAGACTGGAAAGCTAGCTTCGGAGAGAGAGCTCAGTTCCCGTTTCTTCCTTTCCTGCCAGACCACTCCAGCAGCAGCAGCCAGCTCCAGCCTGCGCTCTCCATCCAGACTCCCCAGCCCGGCCTCATCACTCCTCCCACACACCAGGAGCAGCTGTCCCCTTCCCACGGCTCATGTAACAGCTCTGTAGAACCTGGGCTCTGAGCTCCTAGATCCTTGTGTCCACATATTTTTTTTTTCCTTCATTCTTCCAACCTTAAGGGTATACCTGCTCCCTGAAGTTGATTGTCTCTGAGTTTCCTCTCTGTTCCTTCTTGTTCTACCAGTTTCCCAACACCTTTGTATCCAATTCCCTGCATTAAATTCCATCTGTCTGAAATACCTTGTGTGATGTCAAATTTCTTACCTGAGTTCTGGCTAATATAGATGCTATTTCACATGTGGGGGATGGGAAAATATATATATAAAAATAGCAATCCCCGGGCTAGTTAAGATGCAAAGCAATAGGAAATCTTACACTTTGGTGATAGGACTATAAATTTATAGCCACTTTAGAGGACAATTTGACAGGTAATAAATAGTACACTTAAATTGCCTACTCCACAATTCTGGTCCTAAGTATAAATTCTAAAGAAATCCTTCTAAGTTACACAAAAAGGGGACATCATATTTATTTTTCCTACTAGTAAAAAATGGGTGAATCCACTGGGAAATACTCTTATAACGTAGTAGTTTTAAAAGAATAAATGAAAATTATATGCGGGAACATAGATAAAAACTGTAAGTATAATTTTAAGTGAAGAAAGCTGTCTACAAAAGATTGTATCTAGTAGCATATCATTTATATATGCAAGGTTTTAAAGCCTGTGAAGGAACTCCATGTGCTGCTGACAGGTCCACTTAGATATCAAAAAAGTATACACCATGCATAGCAACTTAAATTACTTAAAATCACTAACTATAAAATAATGGTTACTCAAGGAGCAGGAAAGGAAATAGAGCTGAGAAAGAGAACACAGAGGTTATTTTTTAAAGTGTGGTTGTACCATTTAACAGGAGAGCTGGAAGGCAAGAACTTAGAGACAGACAAGAGTATGTATTTAGAAAGGTGAAAACAGGGGGTTTAGTAAACATATGATGCATGACATCATCAAAATTATTAGGTAAACATGGATTTTTGCAATGAAAAGTTAAAGAAATATTAAAATTAAGGGTACAATACACTGTGCATTTCATTACTCCTTTTCAGTACTGGAAGTTGAGCCAAGGGCCTTTGTTTTGAGCCAGCCTTTTTTATTTGTTTATTTTGAGACAGGCTCTCACTAAATTGCTAACTTGCCCAGGCTAGGTTCAAATTCGTAGTCCTCCTGCCTCAGCATCCCAGAGCATTGGGGTTACAGGCACGTGCCACTATACCTCGGTCTCATTACCCATTCCCTCCTTTTTTTTTTTTTTAAAAAAAATGCAACATGTCTGTGAGCAAAGGGGTAAAATAGGTTAAAATGGTAATGGTCTGACAATTAAGCTTCAGAGCTGTCCAGGGGATCGTGGAGCACACTTTTGGGTGTATCTAGGTGAGTCATGGAGGCCTGACCTTGGGTGCTCTATCTGGTTCCCAACTTACCTTCCCAGGATTACTCCCCTGCTCTGCTTCCCACATTCAAGACCTAAGCAGCTTTGCTCCCCACACCCTTCTGCCGTAGTGTTCCTGCCATGGAGCTAGCTGAATGTGAACTAAATCTCTTAAAACTATGAGCCCAATTAAACATGTCCTTTAAGTTGTGGGTGTCAGGGCTGATATATCAGCAACAGGAAAGCTGACTAATACAAATTTTTACCTTTGAGTAAGAGAGTTATGGGTGCCTTTTTTACTTCATTATATTTATCTGTATTTTTTGTTTCTAAAGAAAGCATGAGCTTCTTTTGTAATAGATTCTTAAGGATTTTTAAAAATTTACTCCTATCAAAAAAAATTTACTTCTACAGAAAATCCTTATTCACTGCTGTGATTTTAACAGCTCACAAAGAGGTTGCCTAGTGTATGCTATGCAAGAGGGTTTTAGGTGATGTATTGCAGATTATGGTTTATTTTCACAAGTGTGTATCTACTGAACATGGTTTACAAACTAAGCTAGCACATCAACCCCATGATTCAATTGATACTCAGTTTTAAAGTAGAATTCATGAAGTGTAGGTAGAAAGGGTTGTCTTTTCAATAAGTAGTGCTGGGATTGAGGATATCCACACAGGGGGAAAAAATCTGATTTAGATCACCATGCATAACAATCAATTCCACATACCCTACATGTTAAAGAAAAACAATAAAACTGCTAGATCATAAGCAATAGTACAATCTATCCATGACTTTGGGCACAAAGATTTCTTCAACAGAACAAAAAATTACTAATCTTATAGAAAAAGAGTGATAAGTCAGACTACTTTAAAATTAAGAATTTCTATTTATCAAAAGATAAAGTATACTCACCATTAAGAGAGTAAAATAAACACCATGGAATAGGAGACAGTTGCAATGTTTTTAACCAGCATTAGACTCAACAACCAAAATACATAAAGAAGCCCTACAAAACTATTATAGAAAGACAGACAATACAATTGAAAAATGAGCCAAAGATGTAAACAGGCACTTCACAAAAGATGCCCAAACACCTGATAAACACATGACATGTGAAGAGCTCTTGCAGAGGCTTGGCAATGTTCTTGTTCTTAATCTAAGAGGTGATTAGATGGATACATTCATTCAGAGAGTTTCAAAATCTTCAATCTATAGAGCAACATGCTGAGGAGCTGTGTACTTTTCAGAATACACATTACACTACAATAAAAGTATTACTGCAAAAAAGAAATTTGAGTAAGAAAAAGTAAGTCATATTTTGGCATTTTTATTGATCTAAAACAGTTTAGAAAGATAACAATCCACTTCGTAATTTTGAAAAGAAACAATAGAAAGAGAAACCAAACATAAATAAAAAGGATTACCTTGGGAAGAAAAAAACAAGACAAGGGAAAAGGAAATAGAAATAAAAAACAAGACTTCTCTGTATGTGTGTTTTTAACAGTCTTGATCCACAGTTATGTCAGGAATATAATTCAAAATGAATTAATTCAAGTTATTGATTTAAAATGCAGCTTAAAATAGAGCTGGTGTGCAGATACAGCAAAAACTGTGATAGTGTTAACCTGCCACATGGCTGAAGCCATGTTATATGCACATAAGACTTCAATGTGGGTGTGGATGAGACAGGCCACTGACCATGTTCCATCAATATGGACAAACATCGCTGATCTGGCATAGCTCTTTCCTGCTGAGCCTAGATTCCACCTCAGAAACCAACTCAACACAGCACTGCACCAGAATTCAATACGTAGTTGTTATCTTTATCTTGTGATAGCACGACTTAAAGAAGTCATCACAAACCTACAAGGTCTCCTAACCTCTCATTTACTAATGGAGGCCAAACAGGTGGAGTGGCTTGCCCAAGGACATGCTAGAAGTTCCATATTTCCCTCTGCAACACCGTCACTGTCTGAGTTACTTTCTTGCTGCTGGAACAAAAATATCAGAATCCACAAGTTAAAAAAAGAAAAGGTTTATTTTTATTTCATAGTTTGCAGAGATTTCATTCCATAAGTAGTGGGCTCCAAGGCAAAGCAGCATGGCAGAAGGGCAGGGGAGCAGTGAAACAGCCCGTGCATGGCAGGCAGGAAGCAGCAAGGCCATCCTTCTTTCCCTCTTTATTCTATCCAGCTTACAAGTTTATTATATGGAGCCACCCACACCCTGGGTGGGTCTTCCATCTTCATTAAATCCATCATCCATACCCAGAACTATGTATGCTAAACCAGTCAGTGAACTTATTCAGTACCACATGCCCATGATCCAATATCACACATCCATGATCCAGCCCCTTCCAAAAGGTCCATCTACAAGTACATGAGGCTGTGGGGGGACTTGTAGACACAAACCATAAAAATTACCAAGACTTTAACATCAAAGCCTGAAAAATGGACCCCTCGGACCAGGGTGGATGGCACACGGCTATAATCCCAGGTGTTCTGGACACTGAGGGGGATAACAACTCTAAGACTGGGGTCTCTTTAACATAGTGAGACCTTTCTCAAAAAATAAAACAAATAAATAATACAAATGGACTCCTCACTCTTCTACCAGCCATGAATACTTGGTGAACAGGACCAGTGTACTGGACCCAGGTCTTTCAGAACTCCCAGGAGAAATATCACTATTCACCTTGGCATCAAGTCTGAATCTAAATGCAAAGTTAGTTCTTCCTTTGCTGTAACTACCAGACCACATTCTGCCCTATGCACCATCACAGAAGCATCTTGCTGAATCACAGTGGTAGCCGTGCCACTTTGCTGCCTGCAAGTTTGGCTTAGCTGCCCATTTCCTCAGTCCTGGCTCCCTCACCTGACATTCTAGTTTCTGATCAGATCTCTAAGTGTCTTTCTCTTAATATCAGCTTAGTGCCTCCTATGAACTCCAGCTCAGTCCTACTTCCAGACATTTCTACGTGCTGTTCCAACTGTCTTATACCTTCACTGCATCTCAGAGAGTGTACTCTGGAGGCCTTAAATCATGCCATGCCATGGGATGAAGCCAACCCATTGGGTGCAACCAAAAGGCTCCAGCCAGAAGGAAAAAGGGCTCCTGAGGCTAGAGCCAGATCAAACAGCAGAAACTTTCTCTCAAGCATATTCAGTCTTCTTTGGATAAAAGACCCTGTAAGAATCTTATTAACATGATGGACTTCATTCCTAGTTAAAGGCATAGAAACACAGCATTTTCTATCTAATCTCAAAAGGCAGAGAAGACACTTAAGTTGAGATTCCTAGTCCATAACGCTAGGATGGCACTCACCAGTTAACAATAAATCATTATGTCATTAATCAATCATTAATGAAAACCTCAGTTGACTCTTAGGTACCCTAAGGTTGAAAAATGGCTCCACCTCACAGTGTTTCCCAAAAGTAATGGCTAAATTTTCCTAAAACTTAGTACAGTAAAGCAATCACAATTTCATTTTGCTCCCAAATGTGTAGACTGGGAACCAGGGAAGGATTCTATTGATCAAAGTGTTCCCAAACCATCCCAGACTGAAGAGGAGGAGAATCACACTCTACTTCTTGATAGGACATAGCAAGGAGCCAGGGCAACCAGCATGGGGAATGGGAGCTACCATTGTGTCTATCTTTGAAAAGGGTAATCTGTCAATTGCAGCCTCTGCCTGCATGCAAAATCCAGTAAAACCAACCTTGATGCTTCAATCTGCCCCCTGGAGACAATCATGCTTAACGTTGTTCACTGGAGTCACTTTGACAGGTTTCTTCATGCTTCCCGGTTTGCCCTTTCTGCTTCAGAAAGAGCCACAGCAGCTATGTCGTGCACTGCTACAGCCACACTGAGAAGAGCCTCAGTGGCAGCTCATGCTCTCATGGACTGATAAAAAATAGCATGTGTTCACCTAGCATCCTTCTAAGTTCAGGTGGCCTCATCTCAGGGCACAGGGTAGACTCAAGAGAGACCCAGGATCAAAACGAAAAAGGTTCACCCAGAAGACGTCATTGCTAGAGGACAGAGAAAGTATAAATTGGTACAACCTTTCCAAAGGGCAGCTCAGCCACATGTATCAAAGCGTAAAATATGCATACTCTTTCACCCAGCACTCCCACTTCTAGACTTTGGCCCAAGAAGGCAGTACAAATGCAGAAAGACACATGCACAACATACGCCCGAACTGTTTTTTATAATAGTGAGAAATTGAAAACAGACTTTTCATTCACAAGTCAGTGAAAGATTCAGTCAATAAATTGTAACTCAGGGCCGGATGTGGTGGCTCACACCTGTAATCCCAGCACTCGGGAGGCTGAGGCGGGAGGATTGTTGCAAGTTAGAGACCACCCTGGGCTACAAAGTGAGCTCGAGGCCAGCCTGAACTGCAGTGAGACCCTGTCTCAAAAAGATAAATAAATAAATCAGTAAATTGTAACTCATTAAAACCAATTTTCAAAGAATGAAATAAATCTAGGTAGACTGACAAAGAAAAATCTCTAAGACATACGGTTAAGTGAGAAAAAAGTATCTGAAATATATATATATACACATATATAATATAAATCACATTTACCTAAAACTATGTGTGCGTCAGTTCAAAGAGAGATGTCTGAAAGTTCCACGAGTTGTTGCCTTTGGTGTGAATTTTGCTTATTGCTGCACTGTTAAAATGTTTAGCAATTGTACTAAGAAAAAGTTAAAAAAATTTTTCCAGTATTTAGCAATCACAGTGACAACGATGCCTGTACTATGCCTACTATGTGCCGAGGATTGTAAGAAACCCCTGACACGTGCTCTGTCATCTGACCACATAACAATCCTATGAAGTGAATACTCTTATCTTCTCCATTGTAGAGGATGGGAATCCTCCAAGGTGCCCTGAAGTCGAAGGGCTCATCCACAGTGGTACAACTAAGACAGTCCATGCCCATAGCCATTAAGATACCCTGCTGCTCTATGGTGATTAAAAATAGTATTATTGTTAGCACAAAGTTGTGAGTTTGATCCCCGGTACTTAAAACACACACACACACACACACACACACACACACACGTATTGTTACCAAAACAATAAAGTTATTTTCTTAAAAGGAAAAAGAAAATCATCTAGTTGAACTTTTAGTGCCCAAAGCTTCCTGATGGCATGTTCGCTTGGGATTTTCCTGCCCTTTTACCTTGTTGGATGTGTAAATGTAATTCTTTTGAGATAAGTTTTTAGGGATGTAATGAGCCTGGCCCAGAAACTCTAGGAGAAAACAAGATTTTAAGGACACCCAGATTGGAGGCTTAGCCCCATGGGTGAGTGTAGAGTCCTTCAAGACTATGGCTAATCCGGAGAACTCCCCCACCCAAGCCTGCAGACCCAAGCCACAGCTCCTGCCCCAGGCTCAATCCATGCCCATAGAATATTTATAATGAATAACTCCTTCAAATGAGACCCCAGTGGCTAGAGGGTAAGCTTACCAGCCGGGTGCTGTCAAAAGAGGCAGAGTCCATGTCAGAGCCCCATCTGCATATACCCGGGAGTTCAGGCCACTGTCAAGAGGGGTGAGACCAACACCAGAACAAAAGCAATCCCTGGGGAACCCCATTCCAGGTAGGAGAGAAAAAGTGAGATATAGGACATGGTTCAAAGACAAGGCCGGGAGAAGTTCAGAGCACAGCTCTGTTGCTTCACTCAATGCTCCAGCCTCATACCTGAGACATGGCCCAAGGATTCTCGAAGCACACAAGCTCATGCATATGTTCTGTTTCTCTACTACCTCCACGAGTCTGCAGGTAAGTCAGCAGCAGCCCTCAGCACATCTGACAAGCAAGATGTGTGTCCCTTCTGCCTAGGAGACACAACTGGCACTCAGGGCTCAGGGAAGATAGGAAACACCGTCACACCACTTGGAGTGGAGCAAGAGGAAAGTGGTGGCCACTTACGGTTGCCAAAGGCACAGCAGAGGGCTCCTGGGGATCCCCAGAACAGCCTGGGAAGAGACTTGTTGAGTTAGGAGTTGCCTGGAGCACCTGGGGGACAAGCTGCCCTGGGAGCGTGTGTGGTGTGAGGAGCAGAGGGTCACATGCAAATCCTCAGGCAGACAGGAAGGAAAGGGTATGCAAGGGACACTGGGCCTCTGTGTCCTGGGCCTGCCCGAGTGAGGGGAAGGCTTGGTGTTTCCCCACCCTATCATTCCCATCACCACCCCTCCCCTTCCTCCACACTCAAAGACCACCTCTCCCCAGCTCACTTTCAGGGTCCCCACCCACACCACTGCAAGATCCCACATCTGTACCCCGCTTCCTTCTGCATCCTGGAAAATCAAGTCAGGCTGGAGGAAGAAGAGACCTTCCACTGGAAACGTTCTTTTTAAATCAGAGCAAGAAACAAATGGCCCTGCAATCCACTGGGATCGCCTTGGGTCGGAAATTTAAAATGCATTAAGGTTGAGAGACCTATAAACATGTCATAACATGCTCTGCAAGCTGCTGCCTCTGAGACTTGCAGGCATGGGAGGCAAAAAGTACACAGGGAGGCACATTTACCGCACCCTGTACACACCCATCCCTGGAACAGCCTTCTTCCACACCTCTGCACATATATACACAGACTCTCTCCATGAATGGACACACCCAAGCCTGTGCACATGGTCCCCCCCAAGCAGGTAAGCAAACACAGACCCCAAACACACACGCATGCTTCATAAAGAAGATGGGCACACACATGCAACTCACCCTTGTACATGAGTCTATGCACCTATACATACAGATTCACACACATAGTCATCCTACACACACACAGGATCACATGCTTATACATATATCTCCTCATTGACACATATCTCACATAGATAGAAACAGCCCCAGGCTCACCTTGAATCTGAGCTAGACACTCATACCACAAAGAGAAACACCCAGACGTACAAACACTATCCCATCCGCAGCTACGAGGATGTGTACACATCACAGACACTCACCCAAAACGTAGACACTCACATGCATGCACGCTCACCCCGCAACAGATGTGTGTGTTTACTTTACCCAAAGCACTGATGCCCAAGCGCCCACGCAGACTGCTCTCCACACGCAGCCCAGAGATGCAACGGAATCAAATCTGCGCTCGGCATTCCTCAGACCTCACTGCCATCTGGATGATCATCCGTGATCCTGACTTCACTCTCTCTCTCTCCCTCTCTCTCTCCCTCCTGTGAAAACAGTGCCACACTCCTGAGCATTGCCCTTGAACCCACCGTCTCTCCCTCCACATCCAATCTATCTTTAAAACCTACCATTTTTGCCTTTTTTTTGTTTCTAATTTTTAGTTTATTTAAAACTAAAAAAAAAAAAAAAACCCAAGAAAATATCCCGAAATACTTAAACAAAATGTTAGTGACTTAAACAAAATGATAGCTATTTTTGCTCTTGTAACAATCCTACTACAGCCCAAATCTACCTTGGAGATAGGTTTTTATGGATTTCGTTTTTCATTACTAGAGATTGAACCCAGGGCCTTTGTACTGAACTACATCCGCAGCTCCATTTATTTTTTATGTCAAGACAGGATCTTGCTGGGTTACCAAGTTGCCCTAGCTGAGCTTGAACTTGGGATCCTCCTGCCTCAACCTCCCAGAATGCTGGGATTACAGGCATGCACCATTACCCCCAGCTTCAAGGTCCATTTTGAGTCCAATCTTCTTTGTCATCTCCAAAGCTACAGTTCTGCTCATCTGTTTAACTTTTTTCCTGCAAAGCACTTCTCACTAGGAGCAGTCCTCTATGCCTATGGTCTATTTTTCCTTCTAAATCTGCCCTGTCCAGTGCAGAAGCTACTAGCCAAGTGTGGCTTTTTCGATTTAAGTCATCCAAAATCAAATAAAACTAAAAACTTCACTTTACAGTTGCACTGGCCATGTTTCAGTGCTCAGTAGCCTCACGTGGACACTGGGGGCTCCATCCAGCAGCATGGACATCTCCATCATGCAGAAGCTCTCTAGGTGGGGCTTAGAGGGACAAGCAGCTTCTCAGCTGCTCACCACCATGTCCACCGTACCCAGCACAATGTCTGGCACAGTGGGGCTCAGCAAATCTTAATGAACGAACCCCCAGGTGCAGATGGTCCCAAAAGGAGAGGTGCACTTCCACACATCAGACCCATTCAACGCCTCCTTTCCTGAAGCGTCCTCCTCACCCCTCCTTCCCCTTTTTCCCCAGTCACACTCCTGTGCCTCTAAGACAGACCTTTGACCTCACCTTGGCCATGAGACAAGGAGAGCAGGAAGTGTCAGCAGCTTCATCCTTAACACCCTACCCTCAATCCCACCTTCTCTCTCTTTGGAGGCAGCAAAGCAACTACATTAAAAGCACAAACCCTGGACATGGGCAGTCTCAGCATCCCAGTCCAGTTCTCCCTCATATGAGATGTGAATTTGGCCAATTGCTGAGCCTCCTTGAGGCTCAGTTTCCTCACCTGTAAAATAGACACACTTCCTAGCATTGCTCCTCCAAGAAAAAGAAATGACATCTGTCCAAGACGTGCAGTATTCCCTTCGAGAGTGTCACTACCTTAGCGGAAGGAAGGCTCATTTACATTCTACATGTTGCATGCACAGCTCTGTGCAGACATCTCAATTTCTGCCCAATTTATTTCAAAGGTATCAGAAATTCCTTATAGATGGTGCTCTGCTCACTGTCCAGATGGCCTCGCCATTAACCAGGCTCTGGTTCTGACCCAATGGTGGCAATTCTAGAGCAAAATAGTCAGCAGCTGCATTTCAGCCATTAGTTTACCTGATATTAAAATGCTTATGTTCTGTTAAAAGTGAGCTCTACTCCATGCTGCACCCATACACGGCCTGGGTCTGCAACTAAACCTCCTCTGCCCTCCTGACTTCTAGATCTCCAAGTAAAATGATGGGCGAAGAAGTTCCTGGTCAAAATAGAGGACCAGAAAGGAGGAAGCAGGCCCCATGAGGAAGGAGCTGGCTAGAGGAAAAGAAGTCGAGATCACAGGGAATTTAGCCATCAGCAACACACAGCTTCCTGCAAGGGGAAACTCATAGAACCTGATGCCAAACTGCCGGGGTTCAATCCCAAATTGCTCCTCACTAGCTGTGTGACCTTAAGAAGTTGTTTACCCTCCCTGTGCCTTTACCTATGAACCAGAGATAGCATCTTTTTCAAAGCGTTATGAGGGGGAAATTCATCAGGACTTCTAGTCCTTAGGGTGGTGCCTGGCACATATGGATTTGTGTAATAAACTGGTGGACAGACTGAGAAATGACTGAGAAATGGGACTGGGGATGTCCTTGTATCTTGTGTCCCTCTTCTGGATCCTCCTACCAAACCTTCACATTTTTTTCTGAAGCCCTCCCTACTCCTCAATTCTAGGCAGATCCTATCAGAGGGCCAAAAGGACCCTGAAGGAAATACAAGTGGCCCAAACAAGGGGAAGAAGCTCAGCCACTCTTCCTCATTATTACAGCGGGGACGGGCACTGGAACAGCAGTGAGAGCCCTAGGAATGGTCTCACAGAGGACCAGGAGGGACTCAACGCATTTTCCAAATGAATGCATCTTTGTTCAGTCGTAAGTCTTAATGCAGTGCCTCACTCCCTGGGTAGACACCAGACAGCAACGGTGCAGAGGCTTTTTAAATACTGAAATAACACTGATATACTAACAGAACTGTCCACTTGTCAGTATGTAACAACAATGCAGTGTACCAGAACACCAGAATATTAAATTTTAAAAAGTCATGGAATCCTCCCATCACTCCCAGATTTCATGGATCAAAGGTATTAGAAAAGTGAACCTCCAGCCCACAGAGGCACCCCTTGATTTCTGAAGCCTTGGGTTGAAGGTATGGGGCAGTGGGGCAGAAAGGAGGAAGGAATAGAGAGAGATAATAAATCATCGAGAAAGACAGATGGGTATCGAGTCCGCCCAAGGCACAGTAACAGCCTGCTTCCCAAAGGGGTTCACATTTTAATTTTAATCCTTGAAATTTGTGAATACTCCCTTTTAAGGTAAAAGAGACTACAAATGTGGTTAGGTTAATGCTCCTGAGATAGGATGGTGATCCTAGATTGCTGATTGGATCTAACGTAATCATGAGGCAGACAGGAGAGGCGGAGTCACAGGAGATATGATGATGGATGCAGAGGTCAGAGTAATGCAGGGCCACAATCTGAGGGATGTGAGAAACTTCTAGAAGCTAGCAAGGAAACAGATTCTTTCTAGACCCTCTGAGAGGAAACACAACCTGCCAGCCTGCTTTAGACTTGTGGCATACAGAGCTGAGAGAGAACAAAATCGGTATTATTTTAAGCCACATCTTGCTCGTTTATTACAATGCCAATAGAAAACTAAGGCAGGATTCATAACAGACGTGAGAGTGACTAATTCAGCAAATAAGGATTGAAGGCATGGGTGGTACTCTGACCCCAGGAAAACAGCAGTGAACAGGACAAAGCCCTCCCCCACCCGCCGAGCTCTCATTCTAGTGGAAGAGACAGATAATAAATGAAGTAGGCAGAAAAGACAGTCTCAAACAGTTGAAAATCCACAAGAACCCTGAGAGAAGGTGACAAGATAGAGCATGGCCAGCTGCAGGAAGGGGGCCTCTTCAACTGGGAATCTGGAGGAAACTTCTAGGAAAGGCTGGATGGTGAGTTCCCCGGCCAAAGATGGGAGAGGATGGGCACCCAGGACAGTGCAGTTGGACTCTACTGTGTAACAAAGCACCCGAAGGGCTGTGGCTTATAATAACCATTTATTTGCTCCCAAGTTTACAGTTTGAGCAGAGCTCAGATTGTTGTAGTAAATGACAACAATCAGGATACCTCAGCTGGGACAGGACAATATACCTCCCCATGTACCCACTCGCATGTTCTGCCTGCGTTATCCCCTGGGAGGGTCATCAGCCTGCTCCGGGCTTCCTCCCCAGTGCGGTACCCAAGCTCTCTCAAAGGAAAGAAGCAGAAACAGCCAGTCTGAAGCAACACCTCTAATGTGTTTTATTGGTTAAAGTCATCACAATCCAGCCCAGCTTCAGGGTGGGAGAGCAATAGATTCTGTCTGTCTCCGCGAGGAAGAACTAATCATCAGTGGTCACCTGTCATCTACCGTATGTATCAAAGGCTCTGAAGTTGCACAAGCCGTAAGGTGAGAATGACCTTGATGGGCTCGAGGACGGATAAGTGGCTACAAAAGTTGGAGAGGTGAGCAGAGAGGAAAGCATTAGTAGGTGTCCGTGAGCAGGGTAAGGGCCAGATCACACAGGGCCTGCAGGCCATGTTAGTGGGTTAGATATTTTTCCAGGGTAACGGAAAACTAGCAGAGCAGGGAAGAGACAGAATCTGACAGCAGCTTTTAAAAATACAGCCCTTGACGCAGAGTGGAGTGAGGCAAGTGTGGAAGTGGGGCATTGCGATGTGACCATCCATCGAGACAGGAAGCAAAGAAGAGGCCCAGGGTTTGGTTTCTGTCATTCGCTTTTTCATTTTGAGGGCCAAAAATGGAAGGAGGGGGGAGGAGAGTCTAATTTTAAACTAGCCGGGTTGAGGGTAGTTAAAAGCAAAGGCTCTGGCATTGACTCTGCCACACTGATTTGTAAACCTCATCAGGCAACTTATCCTTTCCCACTTTTAGTTTTCACAAGATAATGATAATAATATCTATCTTGTAAAGTTATTGGGGAAAATTAAATAAGGTCTTTTAATTCATTCAACAAATGTATATTGAATACCAACCATGTGCTCGAAAAATACATCCATGGAGCTCATAGCCAAATGCAGAATGATATCGATGTATAAATAATTTAGTGCAGGACACATAATCCCACTCAGCAGCTATTTTGATGGTTGCATTTGAGGCATCTATGCTACCTCAGGTGGCACTCAGCCTGGTTCTCGCAAGGGTGGCTCAACTGTCATTACGTGAACACCTACTATATGCCAGACACTGCACTGGACTCTTCTACATCTGCTAGCTTCCAAACAGTGGAGCTGTTAAGAAGTGGGGCCTCAGAGGCCAGGATGAATAATTTATGCCAAGCACCCAAAGGGCCTCATGATCTGGCCTCTGATGTGTCACGGATGTCAAGTGGGAAGGATCAAAGCATCTTGTCATCCTTGCTTCTTTCATAATTTATATAAACATATATAATTTATATGTTTCCTATGTGCAAAGCACCATTCTAAATATTCTGTGTGTATCTTCTCCTTATGTTCTTATGTACCTTATAAGATAGTTTCCATGGTCATTCCCACATTACAGATGGGAATACTGAGGCCCACACAGGGTCACAAACCTAGTAGCCGGTACATTTGGAATTGGAGGCTGGGTGGGCTGGCTCCAGGAATCACTTGACTACACTGCCACATCACTATCAGCTGCAATCCCCACATCCAAGGATGGCATGAGACCCTGCGCCCTTCCTTCGAATGCAGGGCCTCTTTGGAGAGAAGGACCTGGGCCACAGCTGCCACTGGCCCGCGGCAGCAGGAAGAAAACCAGTGTGAAAGTAACATCAGCGTGGGACCAAGCATGGCTGAACCACTTCGCCACAGACCTTGGAGCCGAACCTTAGATTCAATGAGCTTCAACCTTCTTTGGAGAAAACAGAGATCTCCTTCACTCACTCATTCAACAAACACATACTGAGAGTCTTCCTTGTGCTAGGAAGTATGCTACAAGGGAGACCCACAGTTTCGTGTCCTCAGGAATCTGACTTCCTGGTTAAGAGGACAGACAAGAGAACAGGCGAACACACCAGAGAATTATGAGCTATAATAAGCACCACAAAGGCCAGCGGCAACAGGTAAGGGATGGGGAAGCAGGGGCAGGGACCCACTCTGGGTACTGAGCTGTCACCTGGAGGCCGACAACGTGCCAGTGCCAGCCATACAGAGAGGAGCAGCAAGAGCATTTGAGGGGTGTGAGGGCTGTTTGGGGAGGGAGCCCCATGGGGTTGCTAGCAGGGAAGGGACCATCATTTGACGAGCTGGTCTCTCTTCCCAGCTGGTTCAAAGCATGAAAGCAGGTCGTGGGTGTAAGGCAGCAACTGGGTGGCTGACATGCGCTTCCGTAGATGCTTGATAAATGTGACAGCTCTCCCCGCCCCCCGCCCCCCGCCCCCCCCCCCATCACCGCTCTCCTGTCTCAGCCACCAAGCCCTAAGGACTCCTGGGGGCCTCTGAGCTCCAAGCCTGTCTCTGCCTCCATGGAAGTGCGCACTTTCTCCCTTTGTCTAATTATTCCTAATTGGAAGAAAAATTGTTTGGGAAATCAGCTGGCATCTCCTCGGCTCCCGTGTCCTAGCAACCTGACTCTGGCGGCGGGGGTGACACCGGAGTGTAGGCGCTTTGCGGTCTCCACACCGCACGGAGCGCCAGGGAGGGGCGGACGCAACAGCTACACCCCCAGCCTGGCATCTCGGGTCCCTCCGGCCCGCCGCGCGCCCCCGAGGCGAGGCGCAGGGAGCGCACGCACATGCGCACGCACTGCGCAAAGGCTACGGCGCTCCCCGCGACTGGAACGTAACCTCAGCCTTTCTGGAAAGCAGAAGGTGTCTCAGAAATAAGATTTCTAATTTTCCAGCCACCTGCTCGGCTGAAAGATATTCTGGAGTTTATAATTACTTTTCAGGCACTTAACTAGAATCCAGTTTCTAGGGCAACTTGATGCATCTCTTAATGTGTTACCGGGTAAATTTCACCTACCTGCTCGTTGCCAGACTGACCTGAGTGCAGCCCAGCCAGGTCCCAGGGGCGGACATCGCTCCCCAGCTACAGGCCTTTCAGGCTAATAATGCCACCCCCGCAGCGCTAGGGGAAGGAGTCAATGAGATAATGTAGCTGGGACTCCTGGCAGGGTCCCGGGAAGTGGTCCGAAAATACTTGGTAGCATAATACAAAAACAGGACATGCCTCGCCTTCACTGTAGCAGAAAATGCCTCGGCCCTCACCCCACCCCCAGTTTGTTTGCTGCCCAGGCAATAGTCCCAGTTCCAGTTGCTTCTGGTTTCTTAGAAATGGCTGGGCACTGTGATGCACATTGTATAAGCCAATCCCCAGTTGACAAGCCACTCTGCCTCTGTACTCTAGCTTGCTTATCTCATATAAGCCCCGGACGACCGGAGATCAGGGCTTAATATTCTGAGAATAAACCTGATCAGTGCCCATGGACGTAAACAAATCTATCTCCAAATCCAGGGTGACATTTCGGTGTTTCTGCTTACCCTTGAAACACCTTCTGGGAGCATGCATGTGCCAGGAGCCAAGACACAGAGACAGAAACCCACTCCAGAGCCTTCTAACTGGCAGCTTGCTAGAGCTTGGGTTCAAATCCTGGCCACACCACTTCCCAGCTATGTGATATGGGCTAGTTATTCACCACCTCTCTGCCTCAGTCTCCCCACCTAGGAAGTAGAGCTAATAGTGGTTCCCACCTCTGAGGGTCATGAAGGAAGCAAAAAGAGTTAATTCATGTAAAACACTTGGCATGAGGCCCAGCTTATAATGAGTGCTGAATAAACATTCTATCCTTGTTATACCCAATAATCCAAGAACAGCTGCCCAGGGTCAATCAAGCAAGTCCAAGTAGGGACACGGACAAGAAAGGGCTTACCAACCAGGGCTGAGGTCTCCCGTAAGGAAAATATTGGAACACTGTACCTTCTGTTTGTCTCAGCCTTTTTAATTTCTATTTCATGTACATTCTAGTATATATCTCAAGTTTCATGAATAAGGGATCATGATCCAAAAGAGGATGAGAGATGGGAGTATAATGGATTTTCTGGAATGGAAAGGGGCCTATGAGGTCATTCAGGCAACCCCAAAAGACCAAGAAGCTGGAGATGTGGAATTCTGGGTAGACAAGAGCCCCAAGGCTGAAGCAGTCAGGAAGGCTTCCTGGAGGAAAGGATGAGACCCAGCCTTTGGAGAGCAGAGCAAAGGCCCATTTGGGCCAAACCTAGGCCAGAAAAGAGAAGCCATTGCTCACAAAGCCATCACCACACTTGGCACCCAAAGAAATACTCGTACTGGAGCCCACATCAAACTCTCCCAGATTTTATCACTGACCGATGAATTTCCTGAATATTTACCATCACACAGGTACAAACATACTGGCACATCCTGGCAGGAGCTGTCTATCTCCCACCAGCCTCAGTTTCTGGTTGCTCACTCTGGATTTCAACTTCCCCTCTGTCTCCACTCAGCTGGTCCCAGCTTATCTTTGGGGGGGGTCACCCCATTTCTGTCTTTTCTTTGGTATTGGAAGATGCTGTTGTCTCCCTTACTGGATCCTCTCTGGATCTGCATCTGCGGTCTCTGTCTCTCCCAGCTCCACTTTTATGTGTGGAGTTTCTGTCCATCCTTGGTGTCTCGGGCCCAGAGTGTATCTATGGGTTTGTATGGCTGCTTGTGTCCTCTCCAGCCATCTCTTTCTTTGGCTCTGAGTATGTGTGAACAGAGTTGCTGTGTATCTGGGTTTCTCAGTCTTACATGCTACCTGCTGCCTGCCTTCTCTCTGGGTCTCTAAGTCAGTGGTTCTCAACGTGGTGGTCTCCCAGGGATGGGTAAGTAGTGCCACCTGGGAACTTGTTAGAACCTCACTTACTCAGCCCTAAGCCAGACCAAATGAGTCAGAAACTCTAAGTTTGGGAGCCCCACAATCTGGAAATCAGCAAACCCCTCCCAGCAGGGAAACTCAATGCAGCTGTATAAGCACTAAGTCAGTTTCTTTCTGGATGTCTGGGTGAAGGGAGAAAGTCCAGGGTGTCTCTTGGCTCTGGCCTGGCTTATCTGTCCCCATCCCTTTCTTCCTGTGGGTCCATCTCTGTTGCTCACATCTGAGGCCAGTGGACCAAAAGAGGCTGCCACCCACTGAGGGTCCCTCACTGGTACTCTGTCCCTGGCAGCTGAAACCCAGACAAAAAGCAGACTGGAAGGGGAGAACAGTCCAATTAGAAGCACAAAGGCAGCCTATTGACTGACCACAGGGCCCCGGGGAAGGCTGGTGTGGATTAACTGGGAAATGTGCACATTTCCTTGACCAGAGCCAATCATGAGGCTCTGGTCTGATCACCTGTCATAGCTTTCTGACCTCTGTTACATGCAGAACCCCCTGGGGTGCTTTTAAAGCATCCTAGGTCCCAGAGACTAGGATTCAGTTGGCTTGGGCTGAGCTCAGACTTTAGAATGTTTTAAACACTACCTGGTGATTCTAAGGAGCAGAGAGTGAAGCCCTCACAACCTCTTTAAAGATGCTGACCAGGATCTCCTTTCCACAGATGGAGAAATTTAGGCTTAAAGAAGGGAAAGATTTAACCAAAGTTACATAAGTAAAACTGGCAGAGCTGAGATTTGAACCCAGATCTGTGAGGCTCTGGGCCCACCTTGTTTATTCCACTCTGTGGGTACACTTTCCACATAACACTGTCATTCTCTGGGGCTGGTGACTTCCTGAATGGCTTCCCATCCCCCACAACCCAATGGCACCCACCCATCTCCCCCTCCCCCATTCTCTGCAGCCTCTGGCCCTGGACAGCCAGCTCCCAGCCTCTGAAATGACAAACCTGATGAAGAAACCCCTTCCCAGGAGTAAACCCCCATCTCCCAAAAAGATCCATGAGATTTCTTCACCAGGGGAGTTTGCTTCCTGATACATCCTCCCAGTGCCTCCCCACATCCCCCCTCCTCCCTCTAAATTCTCTCCTCCAGCCCTGCCCCCACACCTAGCCAGCAGACATCAAGCCAGAGGTGAGCAGAGACCAGCCACCACCCTGTATTTTGCAGTCACAACACCTATGACAGCACAGCTGCCTGAGGAGAGCGTTCCAGACCCTCCCTCAGAAGGACAGTAATTGCAGAAGCAGCCCTGTCCCTGCAGGAGCTGGGCTGCAAGCAGACGGCCTCTCTTATGCTCAAAATCTCTTTGAGGCCCCGTCTGTTCTCTGTAACAGCCAGGTGAACTTTGCATTCTACTCCATGGTGTGTCAAGGTTTGTTTCAATATAAAAATAATGCCTATTGATTGAATTTTGACAGGGAACATGTATTACTTTTGTAATGTAAAATATTCAGTTAATAAGTGAATATAACGCTTCTAATTCCTTACTATCAAGTAAAACTGATGATCCAGAGAGATACCAGCTTTCCTCTGTGGCTTTATGAATTCCCAACACGGGGTGTCCCCAGAGGTATCCATAATTCATTTGTTCATTCTTTTTCTTTTCCTTGCCTCTTTCTCTCATTCAGCAAATATTTTTGAAGCACATACAGTGTCCCAGGTGTGAGGCTAAGGTCTAAGAATATACTAATGAGCAACAATAGACATTCCCCCTTCCTCTGAGTGTCCAGCCTACTCAAGATGTCAAGATGGTAAAATACACACACACACACACACACAGTATAATGACAAGTGGTAATAAATGCACTGCAGGAAAAGCAAAGGGCACTTTGAGTAAGAATAATGGGGATACTAAAATTGTTTCCAAAGAAGTGACATTTAAATGGAGACATGAAGACAGAGATACCAGGTAGAAGTGAGCAGAGGAGATGCTCTAGACCCAGGTACCAGCCCATGAAGAAAGAAAGTCTTGCAGATCCAAACCCTGTAGAGGCTCAGCCTTTCTACAGCCAAAAGAGCTCAGAGGCTGGAAGCAGGAGCACCTCCACTTCCCAGGCATAGCACGCAGCTAGGCATTCTGCTAGTCCCACCCCGACTACAGTGTATGGGCACAGGCCACCTATGGTCATTCAATCAGCTTCCAACTCCATACAAGCCTGGCAGAGGACCTGGAGCCAGATGAAATGGAGGCTGATGGGCTTTGAGTGTGAAGGGTGGCAAGGCCTGGGGCACCACCAGGTGGGAAACCATAGGATAGCAGTCAGACCAAGCTCAAACCGATCCTGTGGGGCTTCCCCACATCTTCCCTGATGCTGGCAAAGGCATCTTTGGGGTACCTGGGCTTAGGGAAACAGTCAGGAGATATGTAGGTCCAGTTGCCCTTCTGAGCCCAAGTCTAGTCAAAGGTCCCACCTGGGGCCAAGGCCTACATGTCGCTGTGTTCCTGATGCATACCCCTGATACTCTTCCTAGCAAGCCAGTCTGTCCAGGACTGGGCCACCCTCTGCCTGCCTGCTGCCACTCCCCGGGAAGGGAATCTTGACCTCCACCCAAACTCATCTGAGCTGGGCCCTGTATCCTGCACCCTCTGCCACCATGGAAATGCCCTGCTCATCTGGCATCTGGCAGTGCCCCCACCATGCTTGCCCAGGGCTCCCCAGGAGGCTTCCTGTCCTTCTGACTCTCTGGTATCTGCTGTCTTCCTACATGCCAAGCTAGCTCGTCTCAAATCCTGTCCTCACTTGTTGCATCTTGTCGCCTACCTGCTCTACCCATCCCAGTGAACTTTCTGCTGCCGCCCTTGGACAAATTCTGGCCCACACCACATCCCCACCTCTCTGCTGTCATCTTCCAGGATGATTTGTCAAGGAAGAAGTAACACTAGAAGTTTGAGGACAGAGTGCAAGAAAGATTCAGAAGGAGGAGCACAGACTGGAACACTCTAAACCCTTGATCGGACCCCCATTTCTCCTACACACACACACACACACACACACACACTCCTTGTAGCCCAGAGCTGGCAGTAGTGAGCAGAACAAGCCCTGAGCTCTGAAACCACAGGCTTCAGAAGCCAAGTCTGGGCCTCTGATGCCACCTAGAGGCTGAATGGGGCAGCACAGGCAGGCGAGCAGGCAATTGAGCAGGTCCCCCCAAGAGGGGTGCACTCTTCTAACACCCTACCACCCCAGTAGGTGAGCAAGATTCAGTCAAGTGTGAGGCAAAAGGCAAAGGCTTCAGAAGGCAATAGCTGTGTGAGACTCCAGCCCAATGCAAGTGTCCCAGACACACTTCTGTTATGTATCTGGCATAATTGTTTATAATGTATCTGTTCCTTCATCTGCCCTCGAACCAGACCCTATAATCCAAGAATCCCTGCCTGAAAAGTAATTCCATGGCCTCGGATCAGTTCCAGGCTGCACACCTTCTGCTGCTCTCTTCTCCTCTACCCTTCAGGACCCACTTTCCAAACACTAGAGTCCCTGGGAACTGTCCCAGGACAGCAAACCCCATGCAGCCTCAGCCTCTGCATACACTCCAGCTCTGCCTCAGATGACAACTGGTTTTCCTGCCACCACTAGGCTCATTAATTAATTTATTGACTTGTCAAGTACTTGCTGGGAGCCCCACGGATACAGGCTCTGTGTTAGACACCAGGGCAACAGTAATGGGCAGAGAGATGAGGTCCCCTGGTAGACCTTACTGTCTCCTTGGAACCATCAGATCAAGGAATAAGGTGACTCTAGGATCAGAGGGGACTGAGAGGGTAGCAACAGGGACTAAATTGGCCAACCAGGGATGGCCTCTAGGAAGCTAGGTATGATAGGATTTGGGGGGGTTGGGGGTTTGAGGGGGTTTTGTTTGTTTGCTTGCTTTTCATTTACTTGTTTTTTGTTTTTTTGAGATATGGTGTCACCCATGGCAGTCCGCCTTCCTCAGCCTCCCAAGTGCTAGGATTATAGATGTGTACCACCTGGCATGACAGTTTTAAAATATGTCCACATCTCTTTAAAAATATGCCTACTGCCTTCAAACAGTGAACTATTTGTCTAATTGGTTTCCCCATAAATCACTGAAGTGCAGGCTGTACTGAGTGACTTGCTCTTAATCAAAAGAATGTGGCAGAAGTGACTACATGTTGACCATGTAGGATTTCCAAGACAGAGTATAAGTGGCTTATGGGCGTATGGATATTCTCTCTCTCTCTCTTTCTCACCCTCTTCCCCTTCCTCTCCCCTCCCTCCAGGAAGAAAATGTTCAAATGAGAAGGGGAGCCAGGCGGAGGGGAGGAGAAAGGAAGGAAGGGGAAAGGGGCCCCAAAAATGTAGAAAGAAGGAAAAAATGGAAACAAAACTTTTGTCAAGGAGGGGAAGAGGGTTAAAGGGAGGGTAGGGAGATGGGGGAAAAAGAATCAAGATACACCATACACAGGCACAAATTCCTTATAATGAATATGATCATTATGTATACCTAAAACGTACCAATAAATTAATTTATTATTATTATTATTTTTAGAAACTGGAGCCTCCAGCCTCAATGCAGCCTTCTGATGGCTGATGCCTGTCTATCTTCCTCCTGGCAGCCACAAGACAGCCCAAGCCAAGAACACCCGGCCAAGCTACCCAGGGCCAGTTCAGCCACTGGATGAGGAAGGCGTGGTGCTACGGCCCCAGTACTTTTTGGATCCATGAAAGCATTTTCATTTCTCTTCAAATCACAAGAGAGAGACAACTCTTAGGTTAAATAAAATGTTTTGGTGGCCAAGTTAATCTCTTTTTATACCAGCATAATCACAAAATGTCCTTTTTTATATTCCTTTAAGAGGGAAAGGGCCAACAAACAAAAAATTCCTGACCCACAGAACTTTTGATATAATAAACATTTGCTATTGTAAGCTGCTGGATTCGGGGTGATTTTTGTTATGCAGCAAGAGAGGACTGATATACTGACACATGAAGATTTGGGGTGAGCACGGCAGACGTAGACAAGCAAGTACAAAGGCTTCATGGTAGAAATGTGGAAGCAATTGTAGTACCCCAAAGTGTGCAGAAAATAGTTATTCAGCCTTTTTGGCCTCAGTCCCCCCCCCCCGCCCCGTGTCACACGGTGAAGGTGCCCACCGCTGTTCTCACACACATGTTCAAATCAGAAGAGGAGCCAGGTGTGCACTCGCACACCTGAAGCCTGGCCCGTTGAGTTTGTCTCCCAGGACCACAGACAGGTGAGAAGCAGGAGCAGCAGGGCTGGCTGGGTGGGGCAGACGTGGCCCTCACCCCTCATCCCTCCCTGCACCATGCACAGCATTCTGGGATGAGTACTTACAGCATTCTGGGATGAGTGCACCATCGTTCCCTTTAGTGACTTCAGTGATGAGCTGACAGCACAGAAGACAGAGTTGCCTGCCCAGGCCACATGAGGAGAACATAAAATTCAAGCCCTAGCAATTTGTCTGGAGAAGGAGTCCAGGATCAGAGCACAGAGTCACATGGCCCTGCATGTGCTACCTGGCCAGGTCACTGCTTCAGGACCCAGGGAAGCCAGTCCCCTAAAGAGAAGCTGGGCCACCAGTCGCTCCCTCACCACCCCAGCAGCAGCGACACAGTGGCCAGCAGCAGAAGCTGAACTCCACCGCAAAGCAGAGGGCAGAGCAGCCTTAGGGTCAGAGTAGGAGAGGACAGAGCACTGATGCAGGGAAGACCCATGCTCAGGCTGGGAGGAACAGGAAGCTTCTGAGACTGAGCTGGGGGCTGACACCTGCCCCTCTGGCTCCTGAGCACCAGGCTCCCAGAGGCCTGCTGCACCAGTGGTTCTGGCCCAGGAGACCTGGAAGTCTGGTTGCATCTACAATAAGCCCACTTTTGGGGAACAAACTTTTAAAACTTCTCCCATCCTGGCTCTCATCTCTGGCTAGAGTATACTGGGTGACTTTGGCCAAGTTACCTAAACTCTTTGAGTTCCAGACTCTTCCAGAAAATGGGATTTTGTGAGAATTCAAATTGATGCTGTAATTGCAGTTGAGGTCTGTCAGTACGAAACAGTACACTCAGCTTCACTGCTGTGTGGCTCTTACCCAGTGACTTAACTCCTCTAAACCTCAACTTCCCTGTTCTTTCTTTCCATCTCTGTTTCAGACCCTGCCCCTTGGCTCTTTCTGCCAGACAGTCTCTACCTGTGTTTAGTTCTCTCTTCTGCCTCTTGCAGCCTTGGCCCACCCCACACCCAAGCCCCTTGGAGTCCCATTAATTTTGAGAGGCTGTCTGTATGGATTGCCGCCTGGCCCAGTCCTGGGGCTCAGAGAGCTGTGTAATTATCCACTTGGAGCCGAGGGGAAGCGATAACCAGCTCTTTTCTCTCTCTCCCTCCTCCCCTGCCTGCCTCACTCTCTTCCATTTCCCCTGCACACATCCCTGGGGAAGCTGATTACGGAGGGCCCACTGGGTGAGGAGGGGCAGGATCCTCCTTACCTGGAGGAAGGGAAGGGGGCAGTCCTCCACCCTCCACCCACCACCCAACACTGAGGTTGGCACAGACGTTCCGGCCCTCCTCTCTGGGTCATTACCTCTGCTGGAAGCTTCTGGTTCACTCCAGCCTTGCTTGGCCAGCCACCCCTAGACATTGTCCCACAGGTCCCGTGGCCTTCAAACCCAACAACTCCAAACCTGGGTGTGTCACCTCGCCTACCAGGCCTGCTTCCCACATCATCCCAGTCCCCTCATTCCCGGTCCCCCAAACTCATGTCCTAAAGCACCAGCCACTCAGGCCTCCCCCAGCCTAAGCAGCCACCAACTCCCCAAAACATCTTCAGCCACGACCATCTAGTTCTGTTGTCCTGGGGCCGCCAAGACCAGCTTCTAGGTCACACAAGTTCCTAGCAGTGAAGAGCCATGAGTTCTTCAGACTGGCTACACCATGTCCCTCCATCCCCACCCCAGTCTTCCTCATGCCCTCCCTAAAGCACCACACACCCATCCCACTCACCAATACAAAACTCCTCCCCCTGCCCTCAAGCTGTGGCGTGAGAGTGAATTTTGGAGTCAGAACATGAGATACGATCTCAGCTCCCTCATTCTCTTAACCGTATGCCCTAGAGCAGATAACTTCATCTCTGACCCGTGGTCTTATCATCTGTATAATGGGAGTAAGTATACCTGTATCACAGCGCCATCAGTAGGGTCAGAGTACCCAGGATGACCATATCTAAGGCTACAAGAGACAGGCAAGCAGCAGCAAAGCACAAGGAGCCTGGTGGGGCCCCTTGGGAGGGGACAGATGTTTGTCAGCTCCAGCTTATGGATGACACGGGGAATGGAGGACCCACTTTGCCAGGTCTTCTGCTGCTTCCAGAGCACCCACCCCAAACATGTTTTCAGGGGGAATCTCCAGCTCTGAGTATATTGGCAATTAATTGAAATATTTCTTTAGCACCATGAAGTCCAAACAAAACACTGGCCTCTGTGTCACCAGTTGGATTCTGATGTATGCAAGGAGTCGGGCCTGGAGCAGCTACGGGATGCAGTCAATAAACACTAATTCCTTCTCTGCCCTTCGCATAGATTTTGAGAAGAGAAAAACAAAAGGTCTGTCAAGCCATTCATCCAATTCCATTCCTGCTGTTGCCTTCAACTTCACACCCGTGCTCAGCGGCCAGCAGGCACCAGGCAGGGCCGGGAGTCTCCCTACCCGGGTGTCCACCCCAGTCAACCTGACAGGATGGATCTCTTCTCTTGGCTCTGACTTTTCAGCCTGGACAAAGGCCTTGCTATGATCTGAAGCTGCGCCTCACATCCAGGTGGTGGAAATTTAATTCTTTGTGCAAGCGAGCTGGGGCAGGGGCTCGTGGAGGGGTTTACTTCATGAGGGCTCTGCTCCTCAAGAATGGGGTGGTGCTGTCATCCAAGGGCTTGGTGGGGGGAATCTGTCCTTTTTTGCCCTTCAGCCTTCTGCTATGTGAGGACATGGTGTCCCTCCTCTCCAAAGGAATCAGTGTTCGAGTTTCCACCCTGGGGACAGCGACACCCTCATCAGCTGCAGGCACCTTGGTCTCTGAGTTCCAAGTCTCCAGAGCTGAGCATATAAATTTCTGTTTTGTGTGACTCACTGAGTCTGTGGTTTTCGGCAACACCAGCACACCACAACGGCCCTGCCCCTCTCATTTCCTCCTTTTACCCATGCAGCAACCCTAAAAAGTAGTTATTATCAACCCTGATGCACAAATGAAAGGAGTTCAGTGTAAGTCAGTCAGCGAACTTAAACACTTATTGTGCCCCAGCCACTATAAAAGGGCAAACTCAAGGTCACAAAGAGTCTTTTTTTTGGTCACTAGTGGCAGAAACCTAAGTTGAACAGGCTCAGGCAAAGGGATGGTGTGGCTCTGTGCACACAAAAAAGAAAACACTATCACTGGGCTCCATCCTGGGGTGGGGGGGCGGGGGGGACCTGGGAATCGAACTCAGGACTTTGCACTTGCCAGGTAGGTGCATAGTAGCATTTTGAAACCCAAGCCACCCACAGTCTAGAGCCTCAGTTCCCACTCTCACACTATCTTCAAACAGTCTCTCTCTCTCTCCTTTTCTCTCCCTCTCTCTCTCCCTCTTTCTCCCCCCTCTCTCCCTCTCCCTCTCCTTTTCCCTCTCTCTGTCCCATGTCCAAGTTCCATGGACAGTCTCTTCATAAATCCATGTGAGTTAGGTGTTTACATGGGACCTGTCACCTCAAAAGGAAATCATGACCGATTGGCTCAGTTTGGAGTCAGTTCCAGTCTTGGCCCAATCAGCAGTCGCCAGGAAAGGCAACTCTGGGAGCCAGAGAGGGTTGGAGCAGGGATAGGAGGATCCCCTGGGAAATGAGTCTGCTGCTGTATTCAAACACAAGATGTCTTGGTTTGGGCTCTCCCCAAAGCTAAACCTGAGACAGATGTGCAGGCAAATTGTTTATTTGGGAGCCAATCCCAGGAAATGTAGCAGGAGAAAAGAGAGGCGAGGCGGGAAGGGAGGATGTGAGATGCAGCAGGCTACTTCTGTGGGCAGCTGAGTTGGATCCTGCTCTGGGAAGCGGTGGAACAATCAACATGGCTCTCTCAGAGTGTCAGGAGCCCAGAGAGCCCCAAGCAGTGTGGCAGGTGGTGGCAACTGGACATTGGGCCTGCCTGCTGCGAGCCAGCATGCTTTACACAAGTGCTGCTAATCACCAAAATGCAGCAGCCAGGCAGGTGAGGGCCAGATCCCGGCCACTCAATGGAACAGTACTGAAAAGTCAGCTCTGCCTCTTGTTCCCAAGCCTTGAGGTCCAAATCTGAGCAGAGGCACTGACCTCCAGGCCAGAGACCCGAAGGGAACCTCCCAGGCCTGGAAGTTGGGGCCTACAAGAGGGAATGTGGGAGTTGGTGATCAAAGGTTCAGGAACTGCTAGTGAGCCATGAGCCATCAGTCCTCTTCAAAGGTGGTCCCAGAGGAAACTGAGCCAAGCTTCCAGCAACATCAGGGCACGAGGTGATGGAGCCCTGCACCCTGTCTCAGTGTGGCCCGGCGGGAGGGAGGAGGAGGCATGGAGACACTGGGTTCAGTCTCAGGGACCTTCAGTCCCACTGCTGCGGCGACCTAGCCCCTACTAAGCCTCAGAAATAGTAGAAAGAGCAACATGTCACAGAGGAGATCTAGGCCATTAGTCCCCCACTCCTGCCCCCCCCCGACCGTGAGAGCCCCTGGGGGGAGAAACAAGAATGTCACTCTGCAAAAGAAAAGCCATGGCTTGAGGGAGAAAAAGACAAGAGTGTGTGGAGTGAGCTTACTATGGTCACCATTCTCTAGGGGGCCAGTCCAGTGTACCTCACAAGGGCACCCCTTGCCCACACTACCAGAAAGGAAGTCAAGGCTCAGAGAGGAAATGGTTTGACCAGAGTCACACTACCAGGGAATGCAAATGGGACATGAACCAAGGTATATGTGGATTCTGTGTGTCACACAGCTCTTCCTAGGTCCCAAGGGTCTGAGTCTCCCCTGCTCAGCCTGAGGATAGAAGCCACTGAGGGCAGACATGGATCTATAGCACCCCAAACCCTTCCAGCGCTGGAGGATTAGACTGCTCCCACCCCGGGGTGTGCCTGGTGGTATAGATAGAGTATGTCTCACTCCAGCCTTTCAAGACCATAGGCTAAAAGAAGAAAGAAGACTTTAACACACAAGCACACCAATAATTCTCCAAGTCCAACTGTCACAAAAGGGGGTACTGTCTTAAGAGATTCTACCACAGAGAACTGGCGCTGGTTTTGAGAACAGGGGAAACTTTTCTGAGAGAGTGGCATTTAAATTAGAATTTTGAACCTAAATCAATGCTAGCTCAGAGAAAACGAAGAAAGATCATTAAGACATGTGCAAAGGTCCTGAGGTGGGAAGCAGTGCTGAGGTCAGGAAGACAAAAGAAGGCTAGTGAGGCTGGAGCACAATGACTGAGAAGAAACCGAGTGTGGAGATGGTAGTAATGGTCAGCCTGTACAGGACCCTACAAGCCATATGAGCAAGAAAAGATTTTCTTCAAGAGCCTCACAGAGCCACTGAAAGATGTTTTTAAGTATGATTTACATTTTCCAGAGACAGCTCTGCAGTGTGTAGAGAACTAAATGGAGAAGTACAGAGACAGCAGCAAGTCATCACAAGTACGACCTGAGCAGGCGTTTGTCTTGGTTTCTGGCCCAACAGATGCTAAACAATTGAGCTGATGTTATTATTACTTCTCCCTGCTCCACTTTCAGCCTTTCCTCTGGACTGAGTAGAGGGAACAGGCACTCCTTGGCATCCTGACCCCTAGGCCTACCATCTTGTTCCCCTGGGGGCAAAGGCTCACTCTCCTGAGGGAACAGACATTTTGAGAGTCAGCTGGCCGAGGACCAAGTCAGGACACCTAGACCTCCCCAGCCTGTTGTATTCAGCAGGGAATGGGGACTCCGGGACAAAGTCCTGCTCTCACCCACCCACATGTGACAACTAGGGCACAGGCAGCAGCCAGCAGAGCACATGCAGCAAGGCGCCTGGGCAGTGGGACAGTCCCAACAGAAGAACAAGAGCAAAGCTGGTGACAAAACCCACTGGGCTGGGAAAGACTGGATAGAGCAGTGTGGGGAGGGCAGAGGAGGTGTGAAGCGAGGCCCGCTGCAGGTCAGGCAGCCCTCCCTGCCCTGCCCTGCCTCCCCTGGGCTTGCCCTCCAACTTCCAGGTCCTGGTTCCAGCCAAGAGGAAGCCTTCAGCCTGCCCCTCCCGAGGCTCTGCCTTTCTCCTCTCCGTTTCAGAAGCAGTCCGTGCTTTTCCTCCCAGTGCCCTCGGGCTTCTGTCCCTCTCCCTCTGTTGAAATGACTCTGTTGAAAGTCACCCACTTCCTAGACCTCTTTTTCATCATCTGCTCCCCTCCCACAGCTCATTTCTCCATCTTGGTCCATTCTCTCTCCTCCCTAGACACCTCTGTCTCCACCTACTTTCTCAAATGTTAGTGCCCCTCAGGAGCTCTGCCTTCACCTCCAGCCTTGTGGCTCCTGTCACCCCACAGGGCTGAGGACCATCCATGGCCAGATGGCCTTAAGGCTGCCTCTGGGTACCAGCAACATGGAGCTCACTAACTCGGCCCAGCACCCATGATGCTCCTGTGCAGCCCTTCCCTGCTCCCTACCAATAGCCTGCCTCTCCTGCAGGGGCACACCGCCTGCCCAGTCACTAAAAGTTCCCCATAACCTCCAGCTATGCTTGCTTACCCGCCATTTCCCTCCTCCAGACCCCTTTCCAGCTCTGGCTTAAATGGTGACCGTAACTTCCACTGGTCTTACCAGCCCTCCCCCAGATCCCCTCTCCAACATGAGGCAAGTTAAGCATCTGGCAGCTCCTCCCCTCTCACAGATTCTGTGCTGGGAATTCACCTACTGCCTAAAATTCATTTGTAGCCCCCAAATCCATACTCGAAGCACGCAGCCCAGGGCCTTGAACCGCGCACCAAAAGTGGTGAGAAATCTGAGTCACACCATGTACACATTCCTAGCTGAGACCAAACAAGGCAACACCCTTCCTTCTTCGAACTTCCCTTCTGTAAATACATGTCCACCCAGGGGTCTATTTAGTACCACATTTTTTCTCATGTTTATGCTTTTTTTTGGGTGACATTATTGTTTACAAAAGCCCCAAGCACGGTGCAGACAAGCTGTCCCATCTTCCTAAGAACCAGGAGGCTGTGATGTGTCTCCAGGAAGAATCGTTTGGCAAATGAGCCCCATTCTAGCAGGAGCCACAGTGGCAGTGGCAGTGGCAGGGCAGGAGTTCAGTGTTACCAAATCACTGCTCTGTATTTGATAAAATGTCTTTAAACAGAAGCACACATGAAACAAGGTGATACACTAATCAGTAGAAAATACAACCAGTAGCTCACAGGAAGCTGGCCTTACATTTGTACTGAAAGCAATAGTCACTATTTACAGACCTTTATTACTTACGTCTCTGCTAGGGTGAAATGCTCAACACCCTCAATTTAAAGGAGAAGAAGTGTATGTTGGCTCCCAGTCTGCAGAGGTTTCAGTCCATAATCCACTGGCTCCAAGGCAGAGGGACACAGCAGAGGAAAAGCTGCTGGTTCACGAGAGCAGGGAAGCAGAATGAGTCAAGGGAGGAGCCAGGAAGGGTCACTCACGGTGACCAGGTCTTCCAATCTGCCCCACCTTTCAACAGCAAAGCAGTTATAATGCCATATAATCCAAACACATAAACCTGGTATTCATAGTGACTTACAGAAATAAACATCTGGAGGAATGAGAATCAATGGTAGTAGAAACAGGCCAGTAAAAACAGTTCATGACCCTAGCAGAGCAGGTACTGGGTGCCTTAAGGTCCTAGAATTACGGGAAGATAGATAGCTGGGAATTATAACAGTCATGGCACAGCCCACCCATCAGGAGTGGGAGTTTTTGACCCTATGAGGTTTTGTTTGTTTCTTTGTTTTGTCTTTTTGAGACAAGGTCTCATTATGAGTTCAAGCTGGACTTGAGCTCACTTTGTAACCTAGGCTGGTCTCGAACTGCAATAATCCTCTTGCCTCAGCCTCCTGAGTGCTGGGACTGCAGTTGTGCACCACCACGCCCAGCGACCCTATGAGGTTTTTAGAGAAAGTGTCATGGAGTCCAAAGCCCACTGAGGGGAGGAGGTCAAAATTGCAATGCAAATGCAAGCCAGGATCCCGTACTTTCAGTTTTGCGTATTCCTGGGCATGTTGTGGGGACAGCACGATCTTTATCTGTTGGTTTCCTGATGTGCTGCCGTAGTTGTCCTTGCTCTATCTCAATTTGTGTCCTGCAACTTCCTGTCATTTACGTGTCCTGGGTGGACCTCCTCCCTCACACTGTAATGCCCCTCCGTCCTGGTTTACAGAGGCCCTGTGCACATGGTGTACTCACACCGTGAAGGCCTCTCCTTCTCTCCTCTTGACGAACTCCTACGAGTCCTTCAAGAACCAGCTTAAATGTCACTTCTCCGAGACTCCCACTGGCAAATACTGACACCCCCTTCTCTATGCCTCTTACAGTCCTTCTCACAGTGTTATAACTGATCTATGCTGCCCGTGTCAGACAGTCTATCTACCTCTGTTAGAGGCAACTGCAGAGAGGGCTTCCTTTGAGCCAGACGGTATCCCAAGCACTTCATCCCCGGGCCAGGTGAACCCATGCACCCACACTATGAGGGAGTTGCTGCTGTTTTCCCATTTATAGGTAAGAAGCTGAGACCACACACAGTAAGGAAGCAGCAGAGCCAGAATTTGGGCCACTCTGTGCATTCTATCACTCCACCATCATCTCATTCACAGGAGCAGGATATCTCCTTGTACATAGAGGGAGCAGGTAAGCCATGGATCAAAATCTGGAAAGGCTGAGAATCAAATGCAGGCTGTGAGATTCCAGATGCAGGGTTGTGGCACCCAGGTGTAAGGTACAGAAGTGTGGGCTCCAGGCACAGGGGAGACAGGTCCAGATGCAGGGGTAAGAGGACAAATTTCAGAGATATAGGCTCCAGATGCAGGGATGTGAACTGCAGAATCAGGATGTGGGGCTCCAGGTACAAGGGTGTAGGGCCCAAATGCAGAGGTAAGGGACTCACACTGCAGGAAATAGGTACAGGGTTGTGGACTCCAGATGCAAAATTGTGGACTCCAGATTTGGGCATTTAGTGTCTAGATGCAGAAGTATGGAATCCAAACGTAGGGGTGTTAGATCCACATACAGCACGTAGAGCCCAGAAGCAGGGGTGAGAGGACCAGATTCAGGAATTGGATCTAGTTGCAGAGGTGAGGGACCCAGAGGAAGTGTGTGGAGTCCGGATACAGCAGTGCAGACAAAACTCGACTCCACCAAGCTTCAGAGGACTTGGTAGGTGAAGAGGAAGGAGAGAGAAGGGCGTCCCAGTGGGGCAATTGGAGAGAAAAAGCCTCTGGGCCAGAGACAAGTCGGGAAGTAAAGGCAGCTGGTGCTGTGAGAATGGAGAGCCACTCAGGAGCGAGCAGAGAGTGACTGGTACACAAATAGCAGCCACAGGAGCCAGAGGAGGGCTGAGTTAGCAGTCAAGAATTTTGGAAGAGGAAGAGAAGGCAAGACAGAGATCAGGTCCTCCCACACAAGCCCAGGGATGGGAGGGTAAGGAGGGGCTCAGTGTGGACCTGTGATTCTCCGAGAATTCCGGGACCCTGGATTCTGCACGCTGAGAGGAGTGACTCCTGGAGTTTCTTGAGCCTCAAGGGAGGCAGCCAGGGAGGCTGGGGCTCAGCCAATGGCAGTGCAGGCTGCAGCTCCTCCTCCTCCTCCTCCTCCTCCCCTGGCCTGCCCAACACACCCAGGCGTGCTTCCTGAGACATCTTCCTCAGCTCTGACATGACTTCCTGAGGCTTGGTGAATTCCACTGCCAGCTGCCACAAGCGGGTTCCAGGACAGCGCTGACGAGCAGCAGCTCAGGTAAAAGCATCTGTGTCCAGATGTGCCCTGCCCCTTGCACACTTGACAAGGGAGATTTCTCTGGTGGCAAGTGGAGGGAGACAGCCTGGATGCTCTGCCTCCCACAAGTCCTGGGGATACAGGAATGAAGACCCCACTTCCTCTCTGACTCTTTCTGCTCTCCCCAGCAGGAATACATGGGAGCAAGGAACTGAGTGGGACTGGAGCTGAGAGCTCATGGGTAGGAGCCTCAGCCTGCCAAAAGGCCTCTCCCCCCTTGCCCCTGAATGCAGGGCTAGTTGAGTGAGAAGCCTGGGGCTAGGGGCTGGGTCTCCCCAGTGCTCGGGAGAGGCTGCCAGTCTCACCCGCCTAAGGCAGGACTGAGCAGAGAAGCTGATGACTCAGAGAGAGGCCAGAGGCCAAGTGGGAGGTGGTGTAGAGAGACAGGGTGGGGAGGAGAGACATCCCAGCCTTCCTCACTGGGATCCAAAAAGAGAAGCAGACAGCTCACCGAAACTTAAGGAAAGGGGCCCCACCCAAAACTAGGCAGTTCCCAGAGGGTGGGCCCTGGAGCCAGCCTGCTTAGATTCAAATCACAGCCCTGCTGCCTACTGGCTGTGTAACGGTGAGAAATGGATTAATATCTCTGTGCTCTTTCTTCACGTGTAAACTGGGGATAAAAGATCTTTCCCTCCTAAGGTCGCTGTGAAGGAACAGTGTACTGACCTGAGCAATGTGCTTAGAACAGCTTCTGTCAAACAACCAGTGCATGCTGGCTATCCCACCACCCTGCTTTGCAGTAGTAAAGCACACAGGGATGGGGTCTCCGGAGGGCTGTGACCTTCCCCATGGACCAGAGCATTTAGGGTATTGTGACCTCTTAGAGCACAGGCTCCCTGAGGTCCCCAAGTGCACATCAGGTGAGACTATGCTGCCTGGATCTCGGTGTACCCCAGGACCTGAGCACAGGAGTTCCCAGTGAGGAAGCAGGCGCCCTACCCTCTGTGTAGCAATCTTACTCCCCCAATGGGGGTGAATCTGCTTGCATATGCTCCTCAAGCCAGAAGCACCAGCAGAAATGACCAGAGCAGCATTTCCCATGTTGGTGTCTGGTCAAGGCTGCTTTGAAAGATGATCAAAGCACTACAGTGGTTCTGTGGTCAAAAGACTTTGGGCAGTGTTTCCCAGTTCATCCCTCTTTTGGAGAGGCACAAAGTGAATCTAGTAGCATGGTTGAAAAATGAATAATATTTAACTTTGTTGAACCCAGTGTTTGCCAACTTCTCCTGAAAATAAAATCCTTTTCTCAACCCGGCTGGATTACCACTGACCTGATTTGGGTGAGTCCCACTTGAGTAGATATTTACAAAGTGTTAGGCCAGGTAGAGGCTTGAGACAAGATTCCAGTCTCCTCTCCAGTCCTATCCCCTGAGCCAGCAAAAGACAGAGATCAGGCCTCTCTTGGGAGGGAGCCATCTGAGAGGACAAAGCAATGCTCAGAAAGGGGAGAAGTCACCTTAAAGCTCAGGCCCCACAGCTGAAGAGTGTAAGAAGACACAACATGCGATGCCCATAGGTCTTCCCTCTGCAGGACTCATGGGAGGAATGCATAGACCTGCCTTGACCCACTTTTATGGGTAGAGTTGAGATCTGAATCAACTGTGCTCAAATCCCACCTCCGCCCCTAATAGTTGTATAGGCTTGTTTAAGCTTGTATTCTTCCTCTAAATCTCGGTTTTCCCCTGGTAGTTGTGAGGATTAAATACGATAGTGTATTTTTATGAAGGGCTCAGAACAAGTTTCTTTCAACATGGGAAATTATTTTGATCCTTCCCTGACAGCGGCAACCAACACTTGGGTCCACCATGAACTGGGGGATCTTCGAGGCGCTCCTGAGTGGGGTCAACAAGTACTCCACAGCCTTTGGACGCATTTGGCTGTCTCTGGTTTTCATCTTCCGCGTGCTGGTATATGTGGTGACAGCTGAGCGTGTGTGGAGTGATGACCACAAGGACTTCGACTGCAATACCCGTCAGCCGGGCTGCTCCAATGTCTGCTTTGATCAGTTCTTCCCCGTGTCCCACGTGCGCCTCTGGGCACTGCAGCTCATCCTGGTCACATGCCCCTCGCTGCTAGTGGTCATGCATGTGGCCTACCGCAAGGCTCAGGAGAAGAAGTACCGAGAGGCAGGTGGGGAGGATGGCGGACGCCTCTACCTGGACCCCGGTAAGAAGCGGGGCGGGCTCTGGTGGACGTACGTCTGCAGCCTAGTCTTTAAGGCTGGTATAGATGTCACCTTCCTCTATGTGTTCCACTCCTTCTACCCCAAATACATCCTCCCTCCTGTGGTCAAGTGCCACTTAGCTCCCTGTCCCAACACAGTGGACTGCTTCATCTCCAAGCCCTCGGAAAAGAACATCTTCACTCTCTTTATGGTGGTCACGGCCGCCATCTGCATCCTACTCAACCTCGTGGAACTGTCCTACCTAGTGAGCAAGCGGTGTCGCGAGTGCTTGGCAGCAAGGAAAGTGCAGACCACGTCTGTGGGGCATTACCCAGACTGTGTCACTGCTTCCTGCAAACAGAACGACCTCCTCTCAGGTGACCTCATCTTTCTGGGCCCTGACACTCACCCGCCGCTCATGCCTGACTGCCCCCGAGACTATGTGAAGAAAACTGTCGTGTGAGGGGCTGCCTGGCTGGACCCACAGGGTGGGCCTGACCTGAGAGATCTGGCTTCTCTCACAGTCTGAGGGTGGAGGAGCAGGGTAATGAGTTGGAGGCAGGCACAGGAGGACTCAGATGGCAGTGGGTCCAGTCCATATTTCTCAACTTCAAGAACTGGCCCCAGCTCTGGGGACCCGGGCAAGTGATGCCACTGCCCTGTACCTGTTTCCTCTGATGCAAAATGCCAACACAGAGGACCACTACATGAGGTGGTAGCAAGGAGAAGTTTAATCAGAAAACAGGTGGGTTAGCACCTTCAATGTGAGGTGCACAGTCAGGGCTTAATAAAGGTCAATGCATTCACTGATCTAAGGTGCCCTTTGTTATTTGGCCTTGTGACCCCCATCACGCCAGTGTGTGTATCTCTCTGACCTTGCAAAAGACTACACTTGATTTGCCAGCTGTGGGGCTTCCTTTCCTCCTGAAAAGGGTGCCCTAGAACTTCAGGGGACCATGCCACTTGCTCATGCTCCAGGTTAGCCTCTAGACCCTCTTGCAAGTTTAGGCCCTTAAAATGGCTCCATAAGGAACGGAACATACTATATGGAAAGCTTGTGGACTCTGGAGTCAGCGTGACTGCATTCAAATCCATGCACAACTGGAGCTTCAGAAAGTAACTCCATCTCTGCTCCAAAATGGGTTAGCAATGACTAACCCATGGGGCTACTGTGAGGTGGTGGCTGTGAAGAGGGTTAGCTGGCTATAAAAGGTCACATAAATGCTAATCCCTGCTACTAGGGAGGTAGATAGGCTGCTCCTCGGCTGCACATTAACCTTCACTATCCCAGCCAGACATGGCCCCAGACCCCTCTGCAGCCCCTGCTAGGTCAACCTCAGCTTTCCTGGAAGTCTTCCCCAGAAGCACAGAGGCCTCGGCCCACAAGGACGGATGGCAAGGCTGTGCCTGGTCCCATGCCAGCTAGGCACTCCACGCTGCCAACCTACACTCCTTATCTCCAGTGGAGCAGCAGGTCTAGACAAGTTCTAGCCAGCTCCTCTCATCCCCTATTCAGCCCAAGCTGTAGTTGGCAGAAATATCCCCACCAAGGCAGGGCACCATCCTAGGCTAAATCAAGGTTGCCACTTGCCATAGATGTCAGTCACTGAGGACCTCAGTGTCAGGCTTCCAGAAGAAAGGACAGAAAAGGGGACTGCGGACAATGGAGCAAGGCAATGAGGCATCAAGAAGGAAGAGGTCAATGCCACTGGTGCCACACACATCGCCAAGCACTTGTCCCCCTCTGCATTTTCACCCACTTACTTTCCAGCCCAGCCAAGCTGGGAGGGGAAACATGGGCCAGGAGAGAAAAGCCGCAGGTGTTTGCTCCGAATAGTTCCCTGGGGAAGTCCACCGCCCAGCCTGTCCTGCCCATTATCCTATCACTCTTCCTTGGTTCATTGGCTCAGAAAGTCCCACCCCTCTGGGAAGAAGAAACAAAAGCTACCTTGGGGAGACACTCAGGCAGACGGGCATCCCAGGGACAAGAGAGTAGCCGGATCCACAAGAAGGGAGAGGTGAGGACCAAACAGGGCTGGAGAAGGGGTTGGGAAGAAGGGAGCCACGGGACTGAAGATACCCAAGGGATCTCAGGCTGTGGGCCAGGCTTCAGGGAGGTAGGGCGGGGGACAAGGGCTTAGGGTTCCTGGAAGAGCCCCAAGGAAGCTCCAAAGAAGGGAAGGAATATCCCGCCAGACCAAAGAAGGAGTGGACAAAGAGAAGGGATCAGGACCTACTGAGTATTCCCTGGGCCAGCCCAGTGCGGGTCTGGGGGAGACAGATGAGTGAGGTATAGAGTAATCCCCAGCAGCTGGCAGTACTGCAAGGAAAACAAGTCAGCAGACCACTGAGTGCAGGTGATGCACCGTGCCTCGGAAAACAGTGCTCAGCATGGGGGTACTGTGTCTGAGCTGGGTGGTAGCTGACTCGGGGACGAGGGAGGGCAAGGTTTGGGACAGAAAATGATAAGGACTCCTAGTAAGGGAGTGTGGGGGTTAGGTACAGGGGAATCTAAATGCAAATATTGGAAGACGTAGCTAGCACATAGCCACTAAGCAAATACAGAAGTGTCCTTGAGACAGAAAAGCAATAGTGAGGCACAGACCAGGCCAGAATCCAGCCTCTGTCTCTTCCTCTAGCCCTCTCTGAAGCTAACACAGTTGGAATTCCAGAGGAGCCCACTGAGGTCAGTCCTTCAGCCCCAGCACTGGCTCTGTGGCGTGGCAGGCAAGATGCCAAGCCACCACCATTCCAAAGTGCCTCTGTTTAGTTTGGAAGGGAATATCTGGGAAGCCTTCTGGAGCCAGAGAGGAGAGGATGGAGACTGTTCCGGGATCTAGCAGGGGCTGATGTAGATGTGCCAAACCCAGGGTCTGGCTCTTGTGGCAATCAGTGAAAGTTAGATGAGTCTGGCAGCTGATGGGAGAGCTGATGGGATCATCCACACTCTGGAGACTGAAACACACAGCAAAGATGCTGGCTGGCTGGTCCACGCAGGATAATATCTTCACTCATATTTATTACTTTGCAGAGTAAAATAGACCCTGATTCTGGAACCTGAAAACCAAGGTTCAAGACCAGCTCTGCTGCTTCTAGTTTATGGGGCCTTGGATAGGTGCTCCTAGGCCTTAGCTTACTTTCCTGTGGAATGGAAACAGTGACAATCCCTCCCTGGGAAAGCCTTTCCAAATGAGAACATAATAACCTGGGAGTTGTGAAACGATTTTGTCAACCACACCATCATTAAGGACACCCATTTCCAGATTCTTTCAGGCCTCTGGGCTCCCAAGGCCTGAGTGGGTGGCACACAGTTGTAGACGCACCTACATCAGAGGCCAAAGGACATAACCAGCATGGAGTGGGGGTTTCTGTATGACCGCCTGAGCGGCGTGAACAAGTACTCCACGGCGCTGAGCCGCATCTGGCTGTCGGTGGTGTTCGTCTTCCGCTTACTGGTCTACGTGGTGGCGGCTAAGGATGTGTGGAACGAAGAGCAGAAGGACTTCGTGTGCAACACCCTCCAGCCGGGCTGCTCCAATGTCTGCTACGACCACGTCTTTCCGGTGTCCCACGTGCGCCTCTGGGCGCTGCAGCTCATCCTGGTCACATGCCCCTCACTGCTCGTGAGCATGCACGTGATCTACCGTGAGGAGCGCGCGCAGAGGTACCGCGTGAAACACGGACCCAGTGCACCGCCCCTGTACGACAACCCCAGCAAGAAGCGGGGCGGGCTCTGGTGGACATACTTGGTGAGTCTCATCTTCAAGGTCGCCATGGACTCGGCCTTCCTCTACATCTTCCACCGCCTCTACAAGGACTACGACATGCCCCGCGTGGTGCACTGCAGTATAGACCCCTGTCCCCACACTGTGGACTGTTACATCTCCAGGCCCACAGAGAAGAAGGTCTTCACCTGCTTCATGGTGGGCACGGCTGCCATCTGCATCCTGCTCAACCTCTGTGAGGTCATCTACCTGGTGGGCAAGAGGTGCAAGGAGAGCCTGGGTCCTCGGCCCCGGAAGCCTCGGCACCGTTGTCACCTGCCTGATAGGTGCCCACCGTATGCGGTCTCCCAGGGAGGGGACCCCCAGGATGGGAACTCTGTCCCAAAGATGGCTGGGTCGGTCCTAATGGACGAAAGTGGGTTTCCATAACCTGTGAGATGGCAGGTAGGTTTCTCTGAGAAAAACAGGCAAGGGTAGTGGCAGGTGGGGAGAATGGCCCTGCGGTCTCGGGGAGTCCACCCCTGAAACCAGTGTGCAGTGGGAGGCACACCGTTCAGCTGGTTGGACCCAAGACTTCATGACTTTTGTTTATGGCAACAGCATATATCAAAATCCCCAATAAATATGATTTTCCCAGTACTTCGTAGGCCATGTGGAGAGTGCTGAGTAGGGAAGTGAGGGAGTCAGAGGGAGCTCAAGGAGGAAGCCAAGCCTCTTCCTTGGGAACCCAAGCCCCAAAACCTCAGAACTATCCACCCACTCACATGCGCACGCATACCCAGGACCCAGAAGGAAATGTCCAAAGATGGGGACTATACCAAGGGCCTCACAGATCTGCAAACCAAGGGATGGAGAGAAGGAGCCACTGTGCCCAGCAGGTCCCCTTTCCCAGGAAGTGTCTGTCAGATGCTGTCCCGTTCCAGCCTCCCTTACCCTGCCCAACACAGATCTTAGGTAGGAAAGCCCCTCTGACAGTGGGAGGCAACGGTGCTAAGAGCAAGTTCAGATGGGGCTCCCGGGATGACCAGGAGACGTGTCACAGCGCCTCACATCGGTGGAATTTCCTGGCTTTTTGCCAATATACATTCCCTGAGTGACTTCATCCTCTGCCCACTCCAAGCACTTTCCCTCTCTCTGGGCATCCCAACAACTACAAACTGACCCTATCACCTTACCCTAAGCCTGGTGACCTCAAACAACTCCCTAGTCCATGAAGGGCATTGCCCCCCACTCACTGCCACAAACCAGAGACTGGCCTGCCATGCTTAGCCTCTCCCCTCTCATGCGATCCCAGCCCTGCACCAAATGCTACTGACTCAACCCTCTCCACACCTCTGAGATCCACCTCTTTGGCACCCCCGCAGTTTTCCTTCCCTCCTCTTACTGGGTCCATAATGTCCCTGCACTACAGGATGAAGTGATGAATCTGTACAGATCTAACCATACAACTCCTCCTGCTGTAAAAATTCTACCACCACCACCACTGTTCCCAACCTGCACCTCCACCCTAGCCTCCCAGTCTCCTCCCTGATTCCTCCCTCCTTTTTACTCGTCAGTAACACCACAGGGCTTTGTTTTTCGGTACGGTGTTGTTAACTAAATCCAGCCTAAAGCCCTGGTGTACAAGTAAAGGATTTTGTGCATAGAGAAGGGATGGGACCTTCCTGGGCCACTGGATTGACTCCATGTCCACTGTAGATTATGGGACAAGCCCAGAGAGTCAACCAGGTTGATTAGCAGCAGAGTCTGCAGCAGGGATTTTGTACATAAGAAGAAAAGAACAGAAGCAGGACAGGGAAGAGGCTGAGCTGAAGTAGCTGTGTACTCAGGGAATTGTAGCTTGACTTGATTCATGGGAAGAAGTGGGATTTGGATCACGAATCCCACCACAGAGTTGTCCGACCTCTGGAGGCAAGGGCACTAAGGTCTCGAACTCCTCCGTTGATCAGTCTTTGGCTCCAAGCAAACCCAGTGGCAGGAAGACTGGCAGAAAGGGGTAAGTGGCTTCTGCTCAGTCAAGGTCATTTCTCCAGGGTCAGCTGTAATCCATGAGCAGCTAATATTCACAGCATCTTGGGAATGGGTGTCTCCAGTACAGGGGACATGAGTAGGGCACAGTACACATATTAAACTCCTGACCCCAGGAGACAAGTGTTGCTGTCATCCCCAATCCAGACCAAACTTGTGCCTACCCAGCCCAGGATAGAGTAACATGTCTAGCTGAACCATCTGGCCCCACACTGCTCAGACAAAGGTATCTCCCAAGTCTGGGCCAGGGAATCAGCCATGACCAACTCCTCCTGAGAGTCTAGAAGCCCACTCCAAGGGCCACCGCTGGGTCTGGCATATGGTGAGCTCATCTCAGGACCTAGCCATCTTTTGTGTCCTCCCCATGGTGTGCTTCCCAGAGGTCTAGAGTCCCGAGTCATGAGCTAGGTGAAGCCCAACACCATCAAATCAGCCTGAGCCCTCTAGAGGGGATTGAGACTAAAACTCTAAGCAACACTTCAGCCATCAGACTGTCTCACCCTCAGCCCCCAAACTCTCAACACCACTCAGACCCCTATACCTCCACCTTTCTGAAAAATCCCCATTGCCTCTGCTGTCTTTACTTCCACCCTTTCCTGCCCTCATTGCTGCTAGCAACTTCTCCTTATTCATTCAGGACTGAGACCATAGCCAGAGGTCTCCTCCTGTTGCTTTCCTAGAGCCTAAAAGGCCGTGAGCTCTACCCAAGTTTCATCCTATCCTTTGCATTCCATTACCTCCTCTTCCACCACGGTGATCCTACAGAACCACACACTGGATCTTGTCATCATCCACATCTGCTCCACCTCAGAGCCTTCCACTGGATTTAGGTCAACAAATAACTTACTTCTATGCCAATGCTCCTTGCTAAATCCTAGGAAGAATTAGATACAGTCTCTGGCCTCAGGAAGCATCCAGTCTAGAGGAGAGGATGACTACCACATTTGCGGCCTACTGGAGAAGTACAGGGGGCTGGGAGAGAAAGGGAGGAGGATCTGACATCCAGGTATCCAGGAAAGGGCTCCTTGTGACTTCTTGCTTATACTGTCACCTAGAGAATCAGGATGATTTTGTTAAGTGAACAGGGTAGAATTCCAGACACAGGGATGGCATGTGCAAAGGGAGAGCAAATCTCATGACAAAGACTGAAAGAAATTCAAGATGGTCAAGTCAGGAAAGGGGTCAGGGGTTAAGAATCAGGCTAAAGTGAGTAGTGATGTTGGACTTTGTCCTACAGACAATGCACAAGACCCGGAGAGATGTAGCACAAAGGTGACATGATCCCTAGTGCAATGTGGAGGGACCAGGGCAGGGCTACCTGTTTGGAATCTGATGCAATAATCTGAACAAGAAACAACAATGGCCTGAACTAGGGAGGGCATTTACAATGGGGCTGGAAAGAACTTGCTGGAGTTAAGAAATGTGTACATGATAGAACCAAAAAGATGTGGTGCTTTGATTGGGTGTAGGGATCAAGTACAGGGAGGAGTCTAACACACAGGTTTCTAGCTCCAGGAGATAGTGCCACATCCTGGACAGGAGCCCCAGCAGGAAAGTAGTTTTGAGGGAAAAATAGGATTTCAGTTTCAAACTTAGTGAATCTGAGATATAGACAAGACATCCTGGTTACTCCTAATCCTTCATCTTAGCCACGGACTCATTGTCTTTCTCTCTACTCCTACACTTATCATCACAACTACACCCTGGCCTCTCAATTCCAACTTCCTGGTTCCCAACATGTTTTGTTATTTTCCACCCATCAAACCTCCCACATGCACTAGGTCCCACCTAGATCTTGTCTACAGTCTCCCAGCTATACAGCTCACTCATCGCCCTTCCCGCTCCAACAGCCCTCGGCCCAACCCAATGACGGACCACTAGGTCACTGCCCACCGCCAATTTCTTGGGCTCCCTTCTTCCCTTTCCAGCTTAGTCCTACAGGTCCCCAAACAGTCATCACCTTGTTGATGTCCTCCCCGCCCTTGCTTTTGTGTGCCTCTCTAGCACTCACCTGGCAGGACCTTCTCCGTGGGGTACCTGCCCCTGAGCACTGAACAGTACAGCTGGACTGACAGCTTCAGTTTAAACTTCTGACCACAGAACTCACGTAGGCACTCAGCATCTCTAAGAAATTTCACATCTTACTAAACTTTAACCTGATCTTCCAAGATGATCTTATCACACGTTCTCCTCTTTCCTCAAACCCCCAGCCCTCCTTCTCCCACTCCTCCATTTCAGCTGATAGCAGGCACCCAGTGGCCCTGGGGAAAAGAGCAATAAGAAAGGGCCAACTCAGCATCTGCGTAACCACAGCTACCATCTTCCCACCATAAGGGCCCAAGTGCTCTGTCTTCTCCCCTCTGCATGGATGAAAGTGCCCCTGCCCCCGACACACTTCTCACTTAGACACCAGATTCCCCCTTTCTCATCTACTCCATATTATACTCCATAGATGGTGCCTTTCTTTCCTCCTAAAAATTGTCCTTTCTGAAAACATGATACACCATTTTCTCTCTTTCCTTTTAAAATTCTCTCTTGATATCATTGTTCCATTGACAAAAGTCTCAGTCTTCTAATATTTGTCTACACTCATGTCTACTTCATCACTCTACTCCAATCAGTGGCCAGATCAATGGTCAGTCCTTGCATGTTACCTTATCCCTTGGCATCAGGCTTTTCCCCAAGCCCTACCTTCTCTTGGCCCCCAACACAGCTCTATCTCCTGGCTCCTTCCCACCTAATTAATAGGCCTTTGCTGCTCTCCCTAAATCTATCTTGTTTCTACTCTAAATGTTAAATGGCTTGGGGCCATTTGTCTACATGCTTTTCTCCTCTACGTACATTTTTCCCTCAGCTATCTTGTCCAGTACAATCTATAAAATCATTTATAAACTGGTGACTCCCACATTTATGTGTTCAGAACTAACCCCTCCCATGAATTCCAGACTCATGTATCCAGTTTCCACTGGTCACCTAAAGTGGAACTCCTAATCCCCCTAAGCAAGGACAGGTTTAGACTCTTTCTCAGTCTACCTCACCCTGAAGATGACAACCCCATCACCCAATTGCTCCATTCAAAAACCTTCAAGTCTCTTTCCTTAAAATCCCATCCATACCATTAGCAGGTCATGCTGGCTGTAATGGCAAAATACCTTCAAAACCTAATCACTTCTACCATCTCCAGGTGCGACTGTCCCAGGCCAAACCATCTCATTTCAGCACCCAGACACCTGCAACAACTGGTCTCCCTGCCTCCGGTCTTGCTTGATCTCTAGAAATTCCTCTTCTGCACATCAGCCTGAAAGATCTTCCTAACATGTAAATCAGATCAAGCGAGTCACTCTCTTGCTGAATATCCTCCAAATGGCATCCCATTACACCCAGAAAAATAAAAATAAGCCAAAGGCAAACCTATTTCCCTCAGCCTTCCCCTCCCAGCCATATTCCACCCACACTTGCCTCTACCATCTCAGAATCCTCAAAACTGCTTCTGGCAACACCCGTTCCCCAGAGCCTCACACACATGACTCCACACTCACATGTCAACTCAGCCAGCTCCACTTCAGCAGGCTCTTTCTGACCTGCACTCCCCAGAAGCACACACCACAGGGTCACACTCTGTCACATGACCTCATTTTATCTCCTATGTAGCATTTAGAGCCTATGAAATCTTCTCACTTGTTTAGATGGTGTTTCTTTATGCCCCGCCTCCCCGAGATGAGCTCCTCTAGAATAGAGACTGTTGTGTTTACTCCCTGGACTCGACCTTCCAACACCAAATAAAAATGGGTCAATTGACTGATTGGCACCTGGCAGACTGCTGAAGGAAAGGGCAGACCAGATACAGACTTAGTGGTCATCCACATAAATGCCTAAATATAAGACCAGATTATGTCCCAACATTACCCCTCAGGGAGGAGGGTTTGTCTTACAATCATGTCCTTGCGAAGTGTCTGGCATTATGGGGCATGCTCTCAATTATTGCATTTTGCACAACTAAATACTCTTCAGAGGAAATTCATTAGCCTGAATAACCTCAAACAATGAAGTTTGAGATATTCATAGAGGTCACTTGGCAGAATCAAAAAAAAAAAAAAATAGAGGGAGAGACATTTTACGTAGATTTAATCATTATTCCTGAGGATAGGACTTTACAATTAGAGGTACTGTCTTTGTAAGCAAGCTCCCTTTTAGAAAAAAAATTACTTTCTTGTTTTTTGATCTTTATTATTTTCTTCCATTTGTTTTTGGTTTTATTCTATTATTTTTAATTTCTCAAGGAAAGATATGAGGATATTTCATAACTTTCTTCTTTTCTAATAAATGTACAAAATAAATAAAAATAAATCTTAAAAGTTACTTTAAAAACACTAAAGGGAAGTAGTGGGGATTTGGCTCAGTGGTAGAATTCTTGCCTCCTATGCACAAAACCCTGGGTTCAAGCATCACCAAGAAAAAAAAAAGGTAAAAAAACAATAAAGGAAGTGGTTATATTGAGGAGATAATAAATATACATCTACTAAATGTTTTTTTAAATTTATGCGTCTAATATTATGCAACAGGCTTATTGTGGCAAAGAATACAATTTCCAGCTTCATATTACAGATTCAAAGATCATTATGTCACAAATAGCTTGGGCAGAAATAAAGTTTTTATGTATCACAAATTCTGATAATAACAAAGCTCAAAACCTAGTAACTTAAAGGCTATAGAAAAAATGTAAAATGTCTAAATAAAATGGCTTCTCAGAGTATTGTTTCATATAATACATGTATTTTCTTAACAGGAGGGCTGGGGTGTGGCTCGGTAGTACAGCACTTGCCTGGCACACACAAGTCTTTTCATTCCATCTCCAGAACCTCAAAAAAAAAAAAAACCCAGCAAACTAAGTTTAAAAAAAAAAAAAGTATATTCTTAGCCTCAAACTGCACCCAGAGTCTGCCCAGGGGGAATAGGGATGGTTGCTTTTTACTTGGAGACATATCTTGTCCTCTGTGGTAGAAAATGACTTGAGCCTGGACTCATTAGTGTTCAGAGACTGCAGAGGAGGACATGAGAAAATGCCCAACTATGGAGGCTTAAAGACCAAACAGAGTGCATCCAAGGGTAAATAAACAGATGCCACCAAAGCCAAGGGATTAGTGATGATAGTAATAGAGTTCATCATAGCCAAAATCACAGTGGAGGAAGATGATGCCACAAAAGCCCCAAAAGGAATGTTTTTCGGAGGAGAAAGAGATCATCAAAACCAAACACTGCCATGGGTCAAATCCATTAAGGACTGAAAGAGCTCAGGAGCTTCACAGAAGGTGGCCGTGGTGTCATCTGTGGACATGGGAAACAGAGACCATGTCCTGGTGAAGGGAGAGGACAGACAAGTAAATGTGGACATCTGACTGAGGGAGAGTGGCTGCCAAAATAACAGAAAATGAAAAGGTGTTAGCTGCAAAACAGTGCAGGGTCAAGAGAATTTTTGTTATGACAGGAACAATGAGACTGTGGAGACACTGAGAGTGTTTAAATAGCAATGAGCTGAATCCAGAAGAGGAAAGTCATGGTCTTAAAGGGAGCCCAGTGGAGGCTCAGATTTAGACCAGGGCAGATCGACTACTGTGACCAGGATAAGGAAAACATACTCAGCAAATGCAACATGATCCCATGCCCTGACCACAGCTTCTGTCCCAAACTTTTTCCTCAGCTCCTATCTCAACATTTGTTCAGGACCTCATAGGTCCCTCCAGACCTCTTCCTGGACCACCAGCCCCTCCTCTGTTCCCTTCTTTCAGTGTCCATCATCAGCTTGAGTTCCACAACCTCTCCAGCTTCACTGCCATCTCTCATGGGAGCTGCCAATGGATGCCAGCCCTCCCTCTTGGACTGCAGGCTTTCAGAGGGCAGGAGCAGTACCTGGCCTATTATCAGGTATGGAGTCAAAGGGTAATAAACACTTGCTCAAATAATGACAGAAATAAATTTCTGCCCCACCAACATTCCTTCCCTTCCATCCCTCGTGCTTGGCAGGACTCCTGCTCCATCAGTCTTACTGGGCATTTCCATCTCTATACCCTGCTCCAGTCTCTGCTAGAGCAATCCATACACCCACAGTTGCTGGGGACCACAAATTCACAATGGCTAATTTTTCATACTTTCCTAAGGGATAAATGAAGGCTTGGGATTGTTGGTATCACCCATTTAAGGTTTCCCATTAACTTTTTACCGATGAGCCATCCTCTCCCACCCAATAAGAATAAAACTAAGACCACTAAATTCAAAGAACACTCCAGGGCAAGATCCTTCTTAGCATAAAATCATCTCTTCCCTCTTGAGTCATCCCAAGACTATACTTGCCCATTGAGTCATAGACCTCTGAGTCTTCTGCCAACTTTGGATCTTCCACCAGCCCCACCTATCAGAGTATACACCCAATAAATGGTGGCTCTCTTGGGGTGTCGCTCTCTTAGCCCATCTGAAGACATCAACTTCCCAGTCATTCATCATGTATTACTAACTTTGCCTCTGTTTCTTATTTTCTCCTCTAGCTGTTCCCTTGCTACAGGCAATCAGGGATCTTGGCCAGGTCCTCAATTACAGAGTGAGATGAGGCCTTCAGCCACATAAATCCCACCTTAGTCTCGTGCCTGTGGTCTGTGATGATAATCTTCTCCATGCTCCAGCTTTCCAGACCACTCCATCTTGGTGACATTCTATTTATCAGAGGAAGTAGCAGCATTCCAAGGATGTTCTCTCAACTGCCACCAAATCTACAGACCTCTCTTACCTTTCTCCCTCCTTTCCTGCTTGCACCTGAATTCTCTAACTCCCCTACCTGTGCCAAGGACCCCTTTTCTGCACCCCCTCCTTGCTTGCTCCTGAATCTTCAACACTGATCACTCAACTAAGCCTCTGAGCACCTAAGTATGCTCAGATTGTCTCATCAAAAAACAAAAGCCAAACTTTCCTTAAACCCGTTTCCCCTGAAGCCATCTCCTTATCTCTCTTGGTTTTCTCAACCCTTTCTTCTCCCTGCTTCCCACTCTATCGCCCACCAGCTATGATCCATCACTCCAAGTGCCTTCCTTGGGCCAACCTCACCTACATAGGATGTCTTTTTCTAAACCTAATGGCTGTTCTCCAGGCCTGGTCTCGTGAGACAGGGCATGTGAGGACACATCCCTTCCTTCTCAAAACTCTCCCCACACCAGTAGAACTTCTCTCCCCCTAAACTATGTGTCTAAAGGTGACTTCCAGCCATGTGTCCTGGTCCCTTGTCCCTGGTATAGATAGGTGCTCCAGGTAAGGCCAGATTTCTGTTGCTTCTTTCAGTTGGGAAGCATAGAGCAGCAAAACTTGAGATGGCGTGAGCTCAGGGCTGCTGGTCACCTTGTGTGAAAGCCTCGTGCAAAACCCCATCAGCATCAGGAGAGAAGGGAGCCAACAGTCAGAGAGAAGCGGAGGCAGGCTAGCCAGGGACAGGACCTGGACATGATCCAGACCCAACTGCACGTACCTCCAGAAACCCAAGATACCTCTGCCCTTCTTGTGTTTGTTTGCAGTACTGGAGATTGAATTCAGGGCAGTCTATCACTGAGCTATATTCCCAATGCTTTTTATTTTCATTTTTATTTTGAGTCAAGATTTTACCAAGTTGCCCAGGCTAACCTCAAACTGACAACCCTCCTGCTTCAGCCTCCCAAATAACTGAGTCCTGTGTTTCCATAACTAATTCAAGTTGTTCTTTTGTCATTTGTAATTAAGAGTCTTGGCTAATACATCCAAGCTTCTGAGACATTGCTGCTCCAGGTTTTCTCCAGCCACTCCCTCTTAGCCTCCATGGGTTCACTTGTGAACTGGGAAGATCCTAGAGCCCATCCCAGGTCATCTGTTCTCCCTCACCTCCATGCTCTCTCTGGTGACCATGTACTCATGCCATGGATTTGACTTCCATCAGGACACTATTGATTCCCAAATCCATATTTCCATCTCTCTTCTTTAAAAAAAAAAAAAAGGTTAATATTATAGAATATACATAACATAAAAATCACCATCTTGGCCATTTTAGGTACAACACCATTAACCATATACACAATGGTGTTCCTCTATCACCACTATTTAATTCTAGGACATATCATTACCACCAATGAAACCTCTATACTTGTTTTGTCATAGATGACTTTTATCAGATTGAGATAAAGACTATCTATTCTAATTTTTTGCAGGGTTTTTAGCATGAATGGGGTGCTAGACTTTGTCAAAATATTTTTCTGCATCTATTGAGGTGATCATATGATTTTTGTCCTTGGCTCTGTTAATATGATATATTACATTTATGGATTTATATATGTTGAACCATTCCTGCAACCCTGAGATGAATCCCCCTTGATCATGGTGTATCTTCTTGATGATTTTTTACATCATTTTTTTTGCATCATTTTCTTGGCATCATTTCTCATTAGGGAGATTGGCCTGTAATGCTCTTTTTAGCTGGGTCCTTCTCTGATTTTGGTATCAGGGTAATGCTTGCTTCCAGGAATGAATTTGGAAGCATTGCTTCCCTTTCAATTTCATTAAAGAGTTTAAGAAGTAGTGGTGTTAGGTCTTCGCTAAATTTTTTGTAGAATTTAGCAGTGAATCTGTCATGTCAGGGCCCGACTTTTCTTTGTCCATAAGTTTTTCATTACATCTTCAATTTCATTGATTTGATATTGAGTCATTTAAGATTTTTATATCTTGATTCAGCTTTGGTAGTTCATATGTATCTAGGAATATGTCCATTTCTCCGTCTTATTAGAATACAAGTTTTGAAAGTAGGACTTCTGCAGGGTCTATTGTGATTGCACCCTTTCTTTCATTCCTATTTGCATGGATTTAAGTTTTTCCTTTTTTTTTTTTTTTTTTTTTTTTTTTTTTTTTTTTTTTTTTTTTTTTTTTTTTTTTTTTTTTTTTTTTTTTTTTTTTTTTTTTTTTTTTTTTTTTTTTTTTTTTTTTTTTTTTTTTTTTTTTTTTTCTTGGTAAGGCTGGCTAAGTTTGTTAATTTAATCTTTCAAAAAACCAAATCCTTGATTCATTGATTCTTTGTATTTTTTATAGTCTCCAGTATGTTAATTTCACCTCTGATCTTTCTAATTTTCTGCCTTATACAAGCTTTTGGTTTAGCCTGCTCTTCTTTTTCTAGAAGTTTGTGGTTTGACATTAGGTTGTTTATATGCAGCCAGGCATAGTGACACATGCCTGTAATTCCAGCATTCAGGAGCTGAGGTAGGAGGATCCTTATGAGTTTGATACCTGCCTGGGTTACAAAATGAGCTCAAGGCCAGCCTGAATTGCATAGTGACCCTGTCTCAGAAAAAAAAAAAAAAATGTTCATATGCACTTGCTCTGTTTTCCTGATTTGAGAATTTACAGCTATAAATTTCCCTCTTAAGATTGCTTTCACTGTGTCCCACAAATTCCAGTATGTTGTACTGTCATTATCATTCAACAATAAAAACTGTCTAATTTCTTAATTTTAACTCATTGGTTGTTAATTAATGTGCTAGTTAATTTCCATGCATTTATAAAGTTCTTGTGGTTTCCTTTGGCCTGGATTTCCAATTTAATTGCACTGCGATCTGATAGTATGTGTGGGATAATTTTAATCCCTTTGCATTTACTTAAGCATGTTCTATGAGCTGGTGTATGGTCTATTTTGGAGAATGTCCCATGTGCAGCTGGGAAAAATGTGAATTCTGATGCTGAGGGGTGGAACACTCTATAGACATCTACTAAATCTACTTGACATCCATTTGTTCAAAAGCTTGATTTAGTTCTAATATTTCATTATTGATTTTTTTGTCTAATTGATCTATCTCTCTGTGACAGAGGGTTATTGAGGTCTCCCAATACAATTGTATTAGGCCGTATTTGGTTTTTCATGCTTGTTAGTAATTGTTTTATATAGTTGGGTGCACTGGTATTTGTTGAACATATATTTATGATTGTTATCTCTTCTTCTTGGATTGTTCCCTTTATGAAGATGTAGTGACCTTTTTTACCTCTCTTAATCAGTCTTGGCTTGAAATTCACTTTGTCTGCAAATAGAATAGCCTCCCCTGCTTTTTTCTGGGTTTCTGTTGCATAGAGTATTGTTTTCTATCCTTTGACTTCCAGTCTATGAATTTTTTTTTAATTAAATGTGTTTCTTGTATGCAGCATATTGTTGGGTCATGCTTCTTGGTCCATTCTGCTAGTCTGTGCCTTTTGATTGATGAACTGAATCCATTAACATTGATGACTATAACTGATATGTATTGACTTCTTTGTCATATTATTTTCCTGTTGTTGGCTCTTCCCTTTTTTCCCCCTTCCTCTAATTATTTGCTTCCCTGGTAGATTCCTTCTGCTGGGGTTCATGGATCTGTAGACCTTATCATCTCTTTCTAGAATGTCCTTCAGAATATTTTGGAGTGCTGGTTTGGAGATCATAAATTTCCTCAGATGTTCTTTGTCATGGAAATATCATTTCTCCATCAGTTTTGAAGGATAGTTTTGTGGGGTACATCAATCTGGGTTGAAGTTTGTTTTCCTTTAGAACTTGGAGTACTTCAATCTTTCCTTGACTTGAGAGTTTGTGCAGAGAAGTCAGCTGTGATTCTGATGGGTTTTCCTTTGCAGGTGATTTGTTTCTTTTCTCTAACAGCTTTTAGGATTCTATTCTTGTGTTGAATTTGTGGAATCTTGACTATGATATGCTGGCTGTAGATTATTTTTGATTATTGCTAATTGGAGTTCTATATGCCTCATTTATCTACATGTCAAATTGTTTTTCTCTACCAAGAAAGTTTTCTGTCATGATGTCTGTGAACATTTTTTAATCTCATTTGTGGTATCTTCTGCTTGTTCATTAAAACCAGTTAATCTTAAATTACTCTTTGTCTCATTCAGCAGCTTCTGGATTTCTTTCTCATGGTTCCTTGCTATTTTTGAGAAATCTTTCTTTTCCTGGTCACTAACTGCAATCCTGTCTTCAATATCTGAGAGCCTGTCCTCCCATTGGCCTAATCTGCTTCAAATATTTTCAGTGGAGTTTTTATTTTCCTAAATATCTTCTTGAATCTGCTTTATGGATTCCATTTCTTTCTTATCCTGAGCTTCCATAATTTTCTTAAACTCATCCAGTTTTTGTCTGTGTCTGATCTAATTTTGCTAAACATGGTGTGTATTTGGGTAATCTCTGTAGTTATCTGAGATAGTATTTCTGATTTCATTTTTTCCAGAGCCTCATTCAATTGTTTTGTTGTTTCCACTTCAGAGACACCTGGAGAAGGAGCTTTCAGATTGTCCCACTTCATTGCCCCCTGGATTTGTCATCGTGAACTAAATGTCTGAGGTTGCATTTTGCTGAAATGTCTTCTCATTTTATTTTCTCTCTTTTTTTAAATTTAATTCTTGGGTTGATGCTTGTAAGTTGCCTATGGTGGGTTGCTTTATTGGTAATGTATAGGATCTTTAGGTGATGATTACATCTCTGATGTATCTTCCAGGTATAGCCTGTTTTTGGGTTTTAAGTCTGTTGGAAGATCTTACCTCTTTCGTTTGTTGGAGATGAGAAGTTGTTGCTTGTTTGGCCTAGTTTCTGGTTCTTTGACATTGTGCCACTGTATTTTCTGTGACCTTTAGTTAATCTCAGTCATGGATTATCAGGACCAACAGCTATTTAGAACAATTATGTCAGTTTTGGCTATAGTGGTACCAATAGCTTCAAACCGACTAGAAAACAACAAATTGAGCTAACCCTTAATTTGCAACTTAATCATATGAACTAGACTTGTGATCATA